>JANHFR010002883.1:128334-144051 GCA_032468015.1 Mimophis mahfalensis | reverse complement strand
TTTTTCTACTTGCATTTTTACATGCTTTCGAACTGCTAGGTTGGCAGAAGCTGGGACAACTAACGGGAGCTCACTCCCTTATGCAGCACTTGGGATTCGAACCACTGAACTGCCAACCTTTCTGATTGTCAAGCTCAGCATCTTAGCCACTGAGCCACTGCATCCCCTTGGACAGACATAGTATTCCTAATATTTCCATGATCAGAATGAAGCCTATATTTAAAAAAAAAATAATAATGAAAAACTTGATTCCCCAAATATATGAAGTGAGCTAGACTTGTAAACTTCTTAACATTTTCTTTCTTCTCATAGTAAAAATGTCCCATGCTGTCTAGAAATATTTTTTAAAAGATCCTTTTCTGGGGAGCATGTAATCATTATAGCATAAAATATTTAGAATTGCCTATAACTTGTCCAGAATACAAGCAAATCTGGGAGTAAGCTCATATGAGAGGTTTCATATATCATATGTACTCAGCTATTCTCAGCTTTAATAACTTCTTACAAGGAAGTTGAAAATCAGAGCTTAATAAAGAAAGAGTGCCCCTTAAAATATCAGTTTATTGGATGACATCATGGATGATGTGTTCAGGATGGTAGCTGATATGGTCTTTTTTTCTTAAAGAAACAATTACAAGTTCAAAAGCTTCTGGAGAAAGCAATGAGAGCTTTTAAGGAACCTATGGTAAGCATGTAAGCAAATGAAAATGGAAAAAGTTTCTACTGCGGAGCCCCTTTTTAACTGAGATGTATTTTAAGAGCTTATCTGGAAAATAAAATCTTGTAAACTATCATCTTAAAAAAAAAACAGACTTTTTTAAAAAAATGCTATTTATTATATTTTACTTTATGGATTGAAAAATGAGAAAAAACAATCATACCAACATCTAATGTGTATGGCATGAAATAATCCCATAAAGTTGATGGATAAGCCTAGAAATGTTTTTCCTCCATAAAGTGTACTTATATATCTATAACTCTCTTGCCTACTTACCCTCACTTAATCTCATTGAATTAAAATGTTACATCCCGTTTAAACAAATGAACAAACAAAAAAGAATAAAAATGTTTCTCTGTTTTTCAGCATGTTGGGCTTGAGGTTTCCATCAAGGTTAAAAGAAATACTTTATCCTTCTTCTTTTAAAGGCACATCTATTATGTCACTTATCCTAGATTCTTACTGCTGTAAAGTTATTGTTACTTTACCCGTATTTCCAAATGGGAATGTGCCATCCTTTTCCCAATTATTATTGGCAAATCACAGTAAAACACTTCTCTACCATCGTTTGCAAATTGATGGAGAACTTGTCTTCCTACTTGTCTTGAAGGGAAGATCACACGAGGGCAGTCTACTCATGAAGGCACTTGCAATCGTTGACTTTTTTTAAATTTTCAAGAAGCCATATGCATACACTACAAAATCTCCTTCAAGTCCAAATCTGGAAGGAATGTGAAAGATTAAAAGATGTCTGTGATTGCTTAGTACATGTCTTTTGCAACAAAAATGATCAAGTCAAATACTGGATGTTGAAAGAAGAGGAATGCTGGAGAACAGAGCTGTATGTCAGATGCAGCTTGTCCTATGTCCTTCTAAGTTGTATGTCAAGGTTAAAGGATTGCCACTGATCTTTTGTACAGGCAGATATAGTTCTCCCATAAAGAAAGAATAAAGCTGGACCTATGAGATTTGAGCAGGAGGCAGGGAACTAAATCTTTACTTGTTATGAAATTCACCTATAAGAGTAAGAATAATTGAGTGCTTTGTGTTTGTTTGTTTGTTTGTTTGTTTGTTTGTGGTCATTCAACTCCAACTAGTTCTGAGTCATATTTCTACTTAATTACTTTCAGGATTTAGTATTCAGTATAGCCATATCATGTTGACTCTGGGAGCATTCAATAAAAGCTTCAATAAAACAAAACTTTTAATAATATGCTCTACAAAGCCTACCTTAAAATAACTCAACATAAGGAACCATAACTTAAAGGAAAAAAGTTTCCAGATATCCCTTGCTTGTAGCTGAAAGCAAACTGAAAAAAACACACACCATCTTTAATTACTTATGGGAATTTCTATAGATATACTTCCAGAATGCTGGGATGGAAAAGGCCAGGTACACCGCTTTGGGAATTACACAGTGTAGGAACTACCACTGAAAAGGTCTGCCTTTTCTTTCTCTAACAAATGCAAATTCAGAAGTTTTACTTGACCTGTTCTGGGTTTATCAAAATGGCTAGTTACACGTAGCTGAACACAGCCATCTGCAAGCACGCTTGCTGTGGGTGAGGGGGGCGGGGGGAGCCCTGACATCTTCTCCTTCCTTCCAGAAGCCAAGAATGTTTATGTAGCTGCTTACTCAGCATTGGGGCTTCAGTGTGTGCTTTAAGGCTTTTTTTTTTTTTTTTTAAAGCCATGGCTCTTTTGTGGCTGGGGACTCAAACTAATTGAAAGGTTGGCATTATCATCTTACTGATTTATACACAGCTGACTCTTCCAGTCTATAAAACCAAAACCAACAGGTTGCTCCAGGGATCTGGGAACACTGGCCATGTGAGGTCTAAGGATGCTCCTGAAAGTATTCTGTTTTGCTCCTGAAAATCTCAGGAGTTTCCTTGAGGCTGTAATTGTAATTTCAACACAATGGAAGACTCCCGATAGACTTCTGAGATTTTGACTGCATTGTTTGGACTTGGGTCCAATTAGTTAAGGATATCTGGCTTCAGATAGCTAAACAGAGTCAGCACCTACAATGGCGAAAATATTTGGTTTACACTGGGAAAATCCAGTTTCAGGTCTACTTCACTTGTGGAAGTTCCCTATGTCACTCTTCGGAGGCCATCATATCTCATTAGGCTGTTTTAGGGAAAACTTATCAGAGGGTGTTTTAGGAGAAAGTCATGCCTGGGGGGGGAAAAAAAGATATAAAGCCACACACTTTAAGCCCCTGGGATAATTAAAAAACTTCCAAAAATAGGGAGAGCTGAGTGTTGGTCATTGGGTTTGCAGTTTATGCTGGAATGGCTTCAGTGAAATGTAGAGAGAACCTCTGAACCACTGAAAATCTCTCTTCGGAGGCCCCAAAAGGCAGCATTTTTATCTGCCTAGAATGACTGATTCAAAGTGATGGTTGAGTCTTCCCCTTGCCCAGGGAGCAAATTCATAAATGGCTTCTCAGATTTCATTATCTTTTTTTTTAAAAGTGCTTCCTGCTTCTTCTTGTATTCAGAGTAATAAGTACTGATGAGTTTTGTAATCCAAATAACCTTTTAAGTGATGTCTGTATGTTTGCTCCATTTTCATTCAACAGCAGTTTGATCTCTTAAGGCAGCATAACCATTGAACCTGAATAGAGGACACCTTTCCAAGGAAAAGGGATAATTGCCCTCTAATAACCTCATGTTTCCTCACTTATTTGCTAAATTATGAAGCATTTTTGCTTAAGAAGTTTAAAATCATGCAATATTAGGATTTTGGCAGGTGGTGGGGGAGAATAATGACAAGCTGAAAAAAGAAAGCTTCATTATGCTTCATCTCTAATAAATAGCATGAAAGTGGTAGAGGAAACACCACTCATCTTCACACTTAATAAAACTGTATGGCCCAAAAAAGTAATAGTAATAAAAAATATCTGCAACAGGATTTTCAGCTATAGATTTCCATTAGAGTCTATTGCAAATATTCTGAGTTCATTTTGGATTCTTGTTCAAAAAGATTCTTTACAGAGTACACCTCAGTGCATTACACACAGATATCCCAAATATAATAAGGATAGTTTTGAGGATGCTGAGTTTAGCTTTTGGGAAAGCTGAAATTGTGTTATAGAGCAGAATATATAAATGGCTTATCAAATGAGCTGTTGCTGACTAGAATAAAAGCAAATCAAACTGTAATATTGATTGTATGGCATTTCTCATAACTAATGACATGGCCAACGTAATAAGCTTCCAGGAAATCAGGTTACATTGTAGAACTGTTTAATGAAATCGAAGCTTAAAATAGAAATGAGAAAGTAATGCAGAAGATATCTACACTAGCCACTGACAGAGCTTTTAGATTCCATGCAGGTTTGAGTTTTGAATTAAAAATTATGCCTTCAATGTCATAAGATGCTCACAGATGACAATGCTGATGTTCTAGAACAGGGGTGTCAAACTCAATTTTACGGAGGGCTGCATCAGGGTTGTGTTTGATCTTGGGGCCCGGAGTTGGCATGGCAAGGGTGGGTGTCACCAGTTTGATGTCACTCATGTGGGGGGTACCTGTAGTGGCCCAAGTGCTCTGCCAGCGAAAATGGGCTCCAGAGCAATATTTCTAGCTGTGACAGCCTTCTGCAACCCTCTGCCAGCAAAAATGGAGCTTGGGAGGGCTGCACACAGCCATTGCAAGCTCCATTTTTGACTGCAATAGCCATCCAGCCCTCCTGAGCTCCAATTTTGCTGGCAGACGCACTGTGACCAGTCCTTCACTGTTTCCAAGGACAGCCCTGCAGGCCAGATCTAAGCACCCCATGAACTGGGTCTGCCTGCCCGGGCCTTGAGTTTGACACCCCTGTTCTAGAAGAAGCTTTGACATGTTTTCAGCACCCTTTTCCCCTAGATCAATTGATGGATAAGTGCTGTGAGAAAAGGATATATGGCTATTATTTGTGAAATGGAAGCCTGAAGTATTTTTTTCAGTTAGCTTTGAACAAGAGGCCACAACTAAATTTTTCCAATTAAAATCAATTGTTGAATGCAGGTTGCTTATGGTGATGACTATGTTCATATGAATACTGTGTGTTGCTGGGTAAAAAAAAAAAAAAGATAGTGAAGCAGGAAGATCTGATTTGTGTGATCAAGAAGAAAGCAGATGACTTGTGACAGAACATGACAAACTCCACATGAGAAAGGTTGATGAACTGATTAAGAACAGTGAAAGGAAATTGCTGTCAAGCTTGGTATTTCACAGGAACATGTGGGTTGCATTATTAATGTTCTTAATATTAGAAGGTTTGTGCAAGATCTATTCCTTGCATGCTGATGGCAGAGAAAGAAACTTCAGAAGTTGAACTTCAGTGGTTATCATACTATGGGAATGAAAGTGAGGCATTTCTCCACAGCATTGTGCAGCTGAGGGCTCATCATTATGATCTAGAAAGTAAATACAGGTCAACTGAAAACCGTCACAAAACTTAGCCTGCCTGCCTATCTGTCTGTTTTCAAAAGCTAGTCTTTGGCAAGAAAACGGATGGCTATAACTTTTCTGAGAGGCAGATATTATGGACATAGATTTCCTTGACCTGTTGCCACCATCAACTCAGGGCATGTTAAAGGGAAAATAGATGGGTTGTTGCCATTGCTTTGTAGTGAGATAAAAGATGTGACACATGCTGTATCAAAATATAAGTCTTATGTCGTGCCCAGTCCGGCCTGGTCTCGACAACCGACTGCATGCTCCGGCTGACGGGATGGAATTCCCACTGACGTATTGGGGAATCCCGCTGACGTATTGGGGATGCCTGTTGCTGGATTGGTTGGTTATACTTGGGGCTGCTTTGCTGGTGTGGTCGATGGCTGTTTGCAATCCTAGCCTACTCTCTACGTAGAGGGAACGGGGTTGGGCTGGGAGGCTGCGCGGGCATTGGGAAAGGGTGTGTAATGTATTAATTAGTATAAATACAGTGCTGGGAGGCGGCTGCTCCCAGCGCTGACTTTGACCAGACCTTAGTTTTCTTTGCGAGCTTGTACACGGAGCTACTTCATTAAAGTTTGTTTGTTTCACCAAACTCAATTTGTGAAGACTCTTTCCGTGATGGCTGTGACATCTTATTTATTATATACAAAATAATAAAGATATCTGTCAAGAGTTTAACTTTCCTTGCTAAGGTGAGTTGCAGAGCAGAAGCAAGATTATCCAGTTGCCAAAGATTATTCTATGAAGTAGTCACTAGATCAGCAGTTTTTAAATGAATAGTAAAACAGTTCAATGTTACACTTACACAAGGCAAAAGCAAGTCCAATTTACGATCTGAGATCAAATACAATATGTTGAGTTATTCAGCAGAGTTCAGGGAGAATCCAAAAACTATTTTTAAAAAATATTTTTTAATTGTTTTTCCTTTTACAATTACATTTCCTGTCTGAGCAGAGTTGTTTTGGGTTACAGTCATATCACCATGTTAAATAATAATAAGTTTGTTTTTTATCAAACTTTATCACATTGCTCATTTGTTTCTCAAATTTAAATCATTTCCATAATTTTACCTCACTATAAACAATTTCTAAAATCAGTTTGGTTATTGACATTTACCTTAATTCAATTACATCTCAATAATTCAAACTCTTGTGTAGGTCATTATAATTGTAATAATTCCTTATCATTCCATTTTTCTTAAATCAGTTTTTAAATAATTTCCTTAAATCCATTTAAAATTCTTAAGAGTAATAATATTTATCTGTTTGTTTGTTTGTTTGTTTTGTTGGTTGGTTTATACCCCGCCCTTCTCCCAAAGGACTCAGGGTGGCTTACAGTCCAGATTTAAAAAAACATAGAATACAAAATTTAAAACAAGAATTAAACAATGATATTAGGATCCAACAATTACAAATTTAAAATTAACCAATTAAAATCACCCCTTTAAAATTAGCTATTATCAGGACAGACCAGCTTGTTTGAATAACCATGCTTTGAGGGCACGCGGAAGGCCCACAGGTTGGGGATAGCCCAGATCCCTGGAGGTAGCTTATTTCAGAGTGTGGGGACTGCCACAGAGAAGGCTATCCCCCTGGGGGTCACCAGCTGACATTGTCTGGCTGACGGCACCCTGAGAAGGCCAACTGTGTGGGACCGTACTGGACAGCGGAAGGCTATCAGTGGCAGAAGGTGGTCCCACATGTACCATGGGCCTAAGCCATGCTTTAAAGGTCATAACTAACACCTTGAATAGCACCCGGAAGACCACTGGCAGCCAGTACAGGCAGCGCAGAAAAGATGTAACATGGGAGTGCCTAGGCACCTCATAAAAAGTCTGTGCGGCCACATTCTGCACCAGTTGGAGCCTCCAGGTGCTCTTCAATGGGAGCCCCTGTAGAGAGCATTGCAGTAGTCCAACCGGGAGGTGACAAGGGCATGAGTGACTGTACATAAGGCATCCTGACCCAGGAAGGGGCACAACTGGTGTATCAGGTGAACTTGATAAAAAGTCCCCCTGGTGACGGCCATGAGATGGTGCTCTAAAGACAGCCACAGATCCAGGAGGACACCCAAGTTGCAAGCCCTCCCTGAGGGGGTCAAGGTCTCTCCCCCAATTGTCAAAGATGGAATATATTGACCAAACCAGGATGCCAGAAACCATAGCCACTCAGTCTTGGAAGGGCTGAGCCTGAGCCTGTTCGTCCCCATCCTGATCCACACGCCCTCCAGGCACCGGGGCATCATGTCAATGGCATGATTGGGATGGTTTGGGGTAGAGATGTAAAGCTGAATGTCATCAGCATACTGATGATATTGTACCCCAAAACCACGGATGATCTCACCCAGCGGCTTCATGTAAAATGTTGAACAGAAGGGGTGAGAGAACCAACCCCTGAGACACCCCACAAGTGAGTGGCCTCGGGGTCTATTTCTGCCCCCTGCCAACACAAACTTCAAATGACTCAAGAGGCAGGAGGAGAACCACTTTAGAACGGTGCCCCCCACTCCCAACCCCTTGAGTCGTCACAGTAGAGTATTAATGAATTCTATCTCTCAATGTAAGTCTAATGACATTTGTATAATTCAATTTCATCTTAATACTTCAGGATTAGTCAAAGAATTCCTCGTTCTCTTTTCTATATGTCATTTGGGCCAACATCAAAAATCTATTTTATATAATTCTTAATCATTATAGTTGTTCATCATAACTTTTAACAGCATTAATAAAAATATTAATAAATTCAATGCACAATTCAACCAATTCATTGCATTAATTCCATTTTGTGTTACTAATTCCAAATAATAGCCTTGTATAAAGATTTCTATTGTAATACTTTCTAATTAATTCTGATTTTCCTGAACCAAATTTTAAATACTTTTCAATAATCTTCTTGAATCCATTTGAACAATTTTTTTAAAAAAAAACAATTTCAATTTAAATATAATTATTTGTTACATTTACCTTAAATTCCACTGATAATATTTAACTTCACTATCTTATAGTGTTCAGAATACATAGCTTACTCTTATCTGCTATGTGGCTACCCAAATCATCCAATCAGGCAGCTAACCAATTATCATACACTATAATTACTGTAATCACCAAACTATTGCTTCTCTATAGTTACACAGCCTTAAAGCAATATATTACAATATCAGTGAACAAACTGGCTAACACACTTGGCTTACCTTGCCTGACCCAATCAGTTAAGAAATTTAACAACATCCTAACAATATCTATAAATCTAATCTAGTCCTTTGTCTTCTTGCAGCCATGCAGCAGCGTGACTGCTCAGTCCAAGGTGCAGGAGAGAAGAGAGAGATAGAAAGAGTAGATGCTCTCAGCTAAACATTAGCTCCTCCCATTTCCTGTGGGAGGCAGAGGGGAGAGATTGGGTAAGTTCCGCCTTATCCTGGTAAACACAGCATGACATACCACAGTAATATTCCAACAGGGCAACATCATCTTTTTTCTCCCATATGAAACTTATTGATTGTTCTCAGCGGTCACACAGACCAGAACTCTGGGCCCTGTATTACAAGACTTAAACTTTTAAATGGCAGTTATTCAGAGTTTGAAAAGCACAAGGAGTGGTGAAGATTATGTGGTTAAGTAAATATAAGATACGCAAGAGCTAATTTCAAGGATTATTTTTGTCCTTCATTTAAACTTATGTAAACTAAACCTGAGAGCCAGTTTGACATAGTGGTTGAACATCAGGCTAGAGTTGGAAGACTATAGTTTTATATTTGCCTTAAACATAAATCCACCTCAGGCCAATCACTCTCTCTCAGCCCTGGGAAGGAGGCAATGACAAATTACTTTGTAAAATCTTGTAAAAAAAAACTCTGGGGGAACTTGTCTGGACAATCTCCAAAAATTGAACACAAGCAGAAAAAATAAAAAATGAAACCACCCAAAAAAACCCCACTCAGTCTATAATGATGAAGACATTAAATTCAACCATCATACATTATAATAAGCCAACCATTACTATATATATAGAACATTAGGATTATATTGTATGCAGAAAACAGTACCTTATTATAAGGATTACTAACCAAAGTATGCAAGCTTAAATGGACTCTGGTGGATGGTGGAGGACTGGAAGACCTGGAGGAACACTGTTCATGGGGTCACAATGGGTCGGATACGACTTCACAACTAACAACAACAACAACAACAACAACAACAACAACAACAACCAAACTATATTTAATTATTTAAATTATTTCCCAATAGTTTATCATTAAAAGAAATCTGAAAAGGGTTTATGGTTGAAGATTACAGCTACAATTAAAAACATAAATTAAAACAAAACATTGATTTGAAAATTTAAAGCACAAGCAAAATTAATTGGGACCAGAAAGGAAGCTACCTGATTCAACTTGGTGCTGAATCTGAAATTAGAATAAAATTGCTAGCATTGTATATTTTCCTGAGAGATTGTAGCCTGCCCACTTTTACAAAAATAAATAAGAATTTTGTGGAAGGGGAGAATTTTGTGGGTTTTGGCATGTTAAAAATATTCTTTATCCTTTTTCCTGATGGGCAGTTTTTATGAATAAAAAAAAAAATCATAGGGTTAGAAAGGAGTCCTGTTTGTTCTCCTGCCCAGGACAGGAATCCTTTTACAATTCCAGATGAATGTCTGCCCAAACATTGCTTGAAAACCTCTAGTGATAGGGCACCTGTGATTGCAGTCTGTTCCATTGTCCTCAGAGTCAGGAAATTCATCTTTATTCTGATTTAATCTGTCCCTAAAAAGCTTCTACCCACAGGTTCTTGTCCTATCTTTGGGGGCTGTGGAAATAAACCATATTCCAAAGTCATACTTCTTCAAGTTTTGGAAGTCAGATATCAAGAGCTGCGGTGGTGCAGCATAGAGTCCTGTATGTAGTACTTAGCTGCCAGCTGCCTGCAATTAGGCAGTTCAAATCTCACCGGCTCAAGGTTGACTCAGTCTTCCATCCTTCCAAGATGGGTAAAATGAGGACCCAGATTGTTGGGGGCAATATGCAGACTCTGTAAACTGCTTAGGGAGGGTTGAAAGCCCTCATAAGCGGTATATAAATCAAATGCTATTACTATTGCTATGTCTACATTTAGTTTTTTTATCTGTTTTCATAAGATTTAGCATCCAGGCCCTAATCGTTTTTGGTACTCTTCTCTGTATTATTTCCAGTTCATCAGCATTCTTGTATAGTGGACACCAGACATGGATTCAGTATTCCAAGTGTGTGAGGGCAAGGCAGCATAGAGTGGAACTATAACTTTCTGAGATCTAGACATTATGCCTCTGTTGGTTAAATCCAAAATTGTATCAGCTCCTTTGGCAACTGCAGCACTCTCCTGCATTAAACTTAACCTATGGCTTATCAAGATGCCCAAATCCTTCATATAAGCACCATAGTAATGCAAGTATCACCTGTGTTTTACCTTAGCATTTGGCTTTTTATATTAAGTCAAGAACACTGTCATTAAACTGCATATATTTTGATGCAGGCCAAAGTTCAATATTTTGGCCTTTTTAAATATTTTTTTTTTTTTTTGAATCTTAAACCTGTTTTCAGAAGGTTTGTGTTATCCACAAATTTTATGAGCATTTAATTTATCCTGTCACCTAAGCTATTTATTGAAATATTGAAGAGCACTAGTACCAAGCAAAGCCCTGAGATATCCCACTAATTATATCTGTTAAGGTCACATTGGGTATAGTTCTTTGCCTAACTGAAAATCCATCTAGTAGTAGACTGATCATTCCACAATTTCACAGAACAGACTGTTGAATTTCAGGTAACTTTTCAAAGTCTCAATGAAAACTAGGTTTTTTGCTAGATAGTATCAAAATAGATAGGCTAAGAAAAGAAGGGCACTATAAGACACATGCTTCCCTTTGCATTGGGTAGCAAGTCAAGAAAACCATAATCCATGTATGTTTGATTTAAATAAAGTAACCAAGACCTAAATAAATAGTTCCCATGAAGAGGGGAAGTAGGAGGGATATAGAAACATCTATTTTTCTCCATATAAGAATACTGCAAATGAGTACTACCTAATGCTTCCAAAAGGATGATATAAAATGATGTGACAGGATTACCATCATGAACTTTCATGTAAAAAAAGCCAAGTTCATGCTGTGAATCAGCCTCTGCATTTTAAGATTCATTTAAAAAAAAAAATGGGATGAAGAAGGCTCCATTCTCAATAAAATTCAGGCTTAATACATACGAAGATGACTTTCTGATTGTTCAAACCCTTTTATTTTTAAAGTATGAGCTAGAGCAATGAAATGTGGTTAAGCCTGACTGTGCACAAAGATGGCCCTTGTGTGCTTTGTGAGTAGCAAAGTGCCTCTCCCAATCTAACTATTATTGGATATAATCAGGACTAAAAGAGTAGAAATAAAAATAAATGATCCATGTGATAAAGAAACTTATTCATACAGTAAAGTGTGTGTGTGTGTGTGTGTATGTGTGTGCATATGGGTGGGAAGATAATTATAGTAGGGAAAGAAAGGAAAAAAATCAAAGGAGAATATTCTGTCACTCAGTACAAATTTCTTACTTGGAATAAAGTTCAAGATACCTTGAATGTTGAGTAAGAAGTAGTATTTGAACTGGGACAATGAATCCTTCAAAATACCCAAGTTGAAATAACTATACTTTCTACTAGGTCCACAAAGGATTTTGCCTCAGCACAGTTTTCCACTACAGAACAAGTGCCATTCTGAGGCAAAGAGGTGATGGGATCTAGATCAATGAAATATTTCAATGTTACCCTGAAGTCTTGACTAGAACTCCCCAAATCCAAAGATTCATCTTTGCAAGTGACAGAATTTTTTAATGCATATTGGAACATCCAGAGGAGGCAGTTTGAGTGGGTAACATGAAACTTTATCCATTAAAAGCAAGGAAAACACTTTATTTCATGAAGTAGTTTTGAGAATGTGTTTCATGGAGTCTTCAGTGTAAAGCAGTTGCTTTAATATCTCTACAGATCACTTTTCCCCTTTAACTTGCGTATATCTAATATTCATCTCCACAACCAACTTTTGAAATTCCTTTTGAAGTTAAGATATGCCAGTGAGGTGGAAAGAAAAAGACCCCATATTGATTATGCTAAATGTTGCACAGGCTTATCAACCACACTTACAGTATGCTTAAATCTACTATCATTGTTAAGTAACAGTAGATTATTGTGATATTTTAAGAGAAATGTTATATTTTATTAAATCTAGCTATAATGTATTTTTCCAGTGGTGGTTGCAAAAAAAATTGCTTCTGTTAAATAATTAAAAGGAAAATAGCTGTCTAAAATTTATTACATATGAATCTTTCCAGAATTCTCTACAACAATCTGAATCTAAGAAGTGAATAAAATAATAGTTTTTCAGCCTTAAATTCTACGTATACTGTATGTCTATACAGCAAATTGCTTATTCTGCTAGGTAAGCCAATTCTTTCATTTTCTTGTCATTACTGCTCATCTTGGCTTACCACATTTTTAATAGAAATTTGCTTCTCCTGACTGCTCCATTTTCCAATGCCACTAATTAGTTTCCAATGATGCTTGCTACAGTTTTCATTTCTTAAAAAGTCCTGCTTTGTAAATAGAGGTTTGTTGTATTTATCATGTTGCATGAACTGCAGATAAAAGCTGAATTTCACACAAAAAAATCTTATATAAAAGATTTCAGTGTTCTGCAAAACCTAAGAATATTCCAATTTAAACAGAGAAAACGTCCTGATTTTCATAGGGATATTCTCCCTCGATTATACAGATCCCTGGAATCCTTGGTGCTCTCTGAGTTTTGTGTTTTCTTGCACATCTCTCATTACCTGACTAGGCAATGCTAATGCATTCAATGCTAAAAGAAATGGGGTTTGTTCTCTGTTTATATTTGTAGGAGGTTTGCCTTGCCAGTGTTGGTACTTCCTTGATTAGGCTGTTGTTTACTACTTGTTCGGTGTTGCTCCTGCTGTTAGTCCCACAATCAAGTAGTAAACAGCCTAACCAAGGAACTGCCAACTCAACAGAATCAAGCAGTAAAAGACTTTGACCTGCTGGACACTGCTAGGACTTTCACTTGCATATAAAGACAGGAGAGAGGAATGTTTTTGGTCATAATAAAAGTACAGATATTATACTGCTTTCCAAAGAATTTCCTAGTTTGGCTAGTGACCGGGCAGTGGAAGAAAGATGTTACAAAATCCAAGATTTGAAGAAAGAATTTGAGGAAGAAGTCTGTTGTTCATTTGTCTTCAAATTACGTTTCCCCCTAGGACCAGGGGTCTGCAAACTGTGGCTCTGGAGCCACATGTGGCTCTTTCGGCCTTCTGCTGCAGCTCCCTGTTGGCTGATCCCACCACTGACTGGCCCCTGCCCTCCCCTGCCCTCCCTTCCCCATCACTCCTCACCTGGCCTAAGAAGGTAAGGGTGATGGTGTGGAATGGAGACTCACTCTATATTCCAGAACAGGAGGCAACTGGGTGGGAATAAGTGATGTGAGTTGACCATGCCCACACAGTCATACCGGTTGTTAAATTATTGGCTCCCAGTGTTTTCTTTTCTGTGGGAAATGGGTCCAAATGGCTCAGTTTGCAGACCCCTGACCTAGAAGAACTGAGCTAGGAACCACAAAGTTCCCAATTCACTTCTTAATCTCTACCACAAACCGCTTAGGTAGTCTTAAATAGGCCACTCTCTTTCAACTTTACCCTCCTATTTGCACTATAAAGTATAGTAAATGCTTGATTTATTTCACAGCTGGCTTAGGATCCTGCAGCTTCCACATGCATATTTCCAGATCACTCATAGATCACATTAAAACAAGAATTTCTGGTGTCACAGGTATCCTTGTGTGGAGGGAGACAAATTACAATCTATGTTCAGAATGGATAAATCAACATCCCAGAATGCTTTAACATTCATTTCACTGCTTGACATTTCACTGCTTCAATCAGGTTGCAAAAATGCTATTAGCCCCATTCCCAGCTGCCTTTGGAAGCTGAAAACTGTTTAAAAAGAAATGCAGCTACCAGCCACAAATTAGTTGTCCATCTCTTGCTTCATAAGGTTCAGAATCTACATGTTATATGCTTTAAAGACTTCAAAGTGTTATAGTATAATTGCAGTTGAGATCAAAATCCAAACTCAAGCCCCTTGCTGCTCTCAGATATGTTACTTGGGAGTCTGACAGCCAGAAATCTGGTAGAACTGGTCCAGACAAATTTCCATTGACCTCTTCTCTCCACTGCCTAGATCCAAAGAAAACTGTCACAGAATTGAAAAGCCTTTTTGTGTTGCAGTCTCCTAAGTAATGTTTTCCTCTATACAAATTTAAGTGATGAAATCACAACTTTGTTTTTCCTGGGGATACTATAAAAGGAAGTAAAACATGGAAGTGGGGAAGTCTCAGTAGGAGCAGTAACTACTGCTTGTACTTCTCTGCTTGATTGCTGCTTGCGAAGTACAGAAGTTTGAGGCTTCAATAGCAAAATTCAACACGCATCATCATCCATCTGGGAATGAATGTGAGATAGTCCCAATTTATCTCTTAAACAGAAACCCCTTTTACTCCTAAAATATATTTTCTAAGACTGCAATTCTCTACATGCTTTCCAGAATCAAGTATTGCTGAGCAACTGAGAGTGAGCTCTTTTAGGATATGTATATTATGCCTTCTGTATCCAGCCAAAACCTCCTTGGCCATCCTCATAATTTACTTGTAGACATTTACTACACCATTTCCAAGAATATTTTAGTGTTTTAGAAAAGCATTAGCAGGGAGGGGAAAGCAGAAGTGTATGGTTTCTAGAAGTACAATGATAATACACAATTTTATTTTTTACAACACAGTGAAAATATTTTATGCATACCGACAGTCCAAAATTCAATAGCTGGCAATCAACAACTAAAAAATCAGCACATGAACTCCACTGAAGAACTTGGAGAATTACTAACAGTAAAATAATCCCCATATTCCAAAGCTTGCAATTTTTTAAGTAAATGAGGATGAACACCATATAAATTGAGGGCTACCTATGGCTCATGTATCTTCTCATTTCACCTGAATAGAACCAATGGTGAATTACTTTAGGTAATTGTATGAAAGAATTAGGAAAAAAATATTAAGTATAAAGAACATCAGTTTAGAATGTTAAAGTCGGATCAAGGGAGATCTAAATTTTTCTCTGCTGAAGAAAAGATTAGTGGGAAATGAGGCCTGGTTTATATTCCTCATAGCAAGCCTTAGCTAAACGAACAGTGTCGTATATTTTCTACAGATTATGTAAAACTCAACTCTTTTTCACCTGGGGGACATATTTTATAGTTCCACAATTGGGTATAGTTCTTATAATGGAGAAGCATCATTAAGGGATTCTGTTCTTTTGCTTTGGAACAAAGGAAGAGGTAATAAAAGATCCAAAAAATGCAATTGGCATTTCCTGCCAAAGGAAATGGTGGCCAGAGACAAAAGAGCCAATCAGAGGCACCATTTTAATGGCGGCGCCAAGTTCGAAAGAACGGAAGCGCACACCCT
>JANHFR010002883.1:60490-70830 GCA_032468015.1 Mimophis mahfalensis | reverse complement strand
GGTCTGGATGGGGAGGAACAGGCTTCGACTGAATCCCGCCAAGTCTGAGTGGCTGTTCATACCGGCATCCCAGGAAATCCAAATGGTTCCATTGTTGTCCATAGGGGGTGAGGTGTTACCTCCTGTGGATAGGGCGCGCAACTTGGGAGTTCTCCTGGACTCGGCTCTTATGTTAGAAGATCATGTGGGAGCCGTGGCCAGGAGAGCCTTCGCACAGATCTGCCTTGTGCGACAGTTGTGTCCCTATTTGGACCGAGATGCCCTGCGTACAGTTACTCATGCGCTGGTAACCTCCCAGCTTGACTACTGCAATGCACTCTACCTGGGGCTGCCCTTGGGGACTATGTGGAGGCTTCAACTGGTGCAGAATGTGGCTGCGCAAGTTGTAATGGGAGCTTCCCAATACTCCCATCTAACACCTCTACTCTGTGAGCTGCATTGGCTTCCGGTTGCCCTCCATGTGAGATTCAAGGTGCTAGTGATGACCTATAAAGCCCTGAATGGCTTGGGGCCAGAATACCTGAGGGGACACCTGCTGCCATTATCATCTTCCCACCATCCGGTCCGTGCCCATCGGGAGGGTCTCCTTCGCGTACCACCGATAACAGAATGTCGGCGGGCAGTGCCTAGGGGGAGGGCATTCTCGGTTGAGGCTCCCACCTTGTGGAACCAGCTCCCGGTGGAGTTGAGGATGGCCCCTGACCTCCGCACCTTCCGTAAAGATTTTAAGACTTGGCTCTTTGCGCAGGCAGGCCTGGACTGAGGGGCGGGGTTTTAGTATTAATGGTATGTTAGGCCGTGTTATATTTAATTTATTTTAAATTTTGTATTCTATGTTTTTTAATGCCCTATACATCCCCCTGAGTCCCTTGGGAGAAGGGCGGTATATAAAATAAACAAACAAACAAACAAACAAACAAACAAATAAATAAATTCCAGCTAAAACCAGTTTTGAACATATAACAAGGGCCTCTCATCCCTTTGTTCCTATGTGCAGTTTTAGCAACATTTATGAGATTACACAATTACATGGTGTATTCATTTCAAAAGTTACTATGTCCTTCATTAGTATGTCCTTTTTACAATTTCTGTAAAAATACACCCCTTTCTCCTTTCCCACATTTGTTATTAGAATAACAACTGCATAAATTTGTCTGGAGTACCAGTTCCAGGAGACCTTGTTCATGCTTGGTCACTTCACATATAGATTACTGCTGAGGAAGCCCTTCAAGACCGTCTATAATCTACTAGTAGTTCAGAATATGATGGAGTACACAGTGATAGATGCCCATATATTTACCAACGTTTCATGTCTATTGTGTGCAGTACTTACCTCCTGTTTGCCTTTCAGGTGCAATTAAAGATGCTGGTTATATGAAATAGGGCTAAATCTGTAGGACTGCTTCTTCTTAGAACTACCCATTCTAACAGAAGTGATAGGATGGGCATGCTCTTAGTTCCTTCCCTTAAGCATTGCCATCTCGTGGGATCTAAGAAGTGTGCTTTTTCTGTGACAGCCTCTGCTATACAACATCAGTCCCTCTGAAGTTTGGCAGGCCCTGATCTTCCTAATTTCTAAGTAACACTTAGGATCCGGCTTTTCACCCAAGCACTGGGATAGAGTGAGATCAATGATGGTTTTATGATGGGCTGCTTGTTTACATTTATTACGGTGCCAGGGTTTTGTTTAACTATCTGTGGATTTAATTGTTGATTTGGAGCTGCCCAGACTTTGATATGAGATGGACAGCTATATAAATATTCTAAATAAATAATACAATATATAAGACATAGGTTCCTTGTATAATTCTGCACTAGCAGAATATGTGGTAGATTATCTCTGCAAGTACAGAAGATTAGAAACTTGTTTTTATGAATGCACATATTGGCAAAATGGAGCAGCTGTCATAATAAAGGCAAATAACTTCATATACAGTATTCTGCCAAATGAATGTAAGACCAGGAAGGAAGACTATTTTAGTAAAACAGAACAGAGTGCCAGAAGGATGCTGCATTCATTGTTGAATGAATCACTCTGTATTTTTAACTACTTATTTATCTTTATAAATCAGATCAAGGTAAAACAGCACTCCAGTTACATTGAAAGGAGACTATGTTTTTTCTGTTGTCCCAGCAATAAAAATTACCGCAACCAGAAAACACAGTTCCTCAGACAAAATGGTTGATTTCAGTGAAAATGAGTGAAAATAATTTGCAAATGCTGAGAGTTAGTAGAAATGCCATATTTAAATGATAATTCTCACTTAAAGTGCCAATAGTACACTTTACTTACCGAAAGTGTTGACCTTAGCTAATGGATGGCTAGAGGACAACATCTGGGAAATGGCAACCATAGATATTGAGAATGCTCCCTTGCCCCAAATTCTCATGTTCCTATGGTGGAGGAGGACATTTTATAATAATTGCCCTGCCAGGTAAGACTCGCCTTTTGGAGTCTTTACCACTGAAGCAAGATCCCTCTTCTTGGTTTTTTATTCTGTTTCCATTTTTGGCTAGGGAAGCAATGAACAGCCCCGTGTGATTATTGTAAATATTGGAAAAGAAAACTAGTCGCCAGGTCATCCACACATTTAGTGAGAGAGATTGTTCTGTGACATATGTCTTCTTTCCTCACATCTTCCTTTTATACTGTAGTAGCAGAGATGTTTGGCAATCACAGCACACCTATTTTCTCTGTTGACATGGAAAATGAAAGGTCTGGGCAACAAAGTGACCAAAGCTCATCCAAAACAGACTGCACATTTCAGTACCTACAGCTAGAAAAGATGCTTCTCTTTAGCAATAGCATTTAGACTTATATACCGCTTCATAGTGTTTTACAGCTCTCTCTAAGCAGTTTGCAAAGTCAGCATAATGACCCCAACAAGCTGGATCCTATTTTACCAACCTCACAAGGATGGAAAACTGAGTCAACTTTAAGCCTGTTCAAGTTTTTCACCAGGCCACAGACTGATTCCTTTTCCAAGAACATTACATGTATTCAGATTGACTTTCAATATTTCCTTAATATATTTAGTATATTTCAGTATATTTCCTTAATATCCACCATCTTGTGGCAGGGGAAAAAATAGTGGGAATAATTAGCTTGTTCTTCCTTAATTTGTTCCTGGGAATCAAGGCATAATTTTGCCCAAAGCTTTAGAGTAAATGGAACAACTTGCTTGTATGTAGAAAATATCAAGATGGATTTGCTGCAAAGTACACAACGGAAAAATCAGCTAAATGTACGACTTGGTTCACAAACAAATCTTCGGTTCACAACTGAACTTCCTGAGGACAAAGAAATATCAAGAGAGAAAACACCTGAAGGAGATCATCCTTCCATTGTGGAGGTGGACTCCTGCAAAACAGCAACCTCTATCTTGCTCAGAATTGACCAACTGAACAGTTTTCTCTGTTGTTTATGGTTTTCTCAGTGTTTGTATTAAAGGATTTTACTGTTATACTGTGCATTCTGTAGGGTATTTAACTACAGTACTGTATTTGTGTGCTTGAAAATCTTAAAAAAAAACCCCGCAATATAGTTCATAGGTGTCTGGAATGGTTCGATCATATTTCCATACAACCCAATGGGAAAATTTGTTTTGGTTCAAAATTGACTTGGTTCACAACCAAAGTTATGGAACCAGTTGTGGTTGTGAACCAAGGTCCGACTGTACTGAGTTTAGAGTGTTGGGATTTCAGTTTGTGGCTTTTCAGTAGGAGATATTTATTTATTTATATGAGACTATATTAAATGTGTTTTAAAAATATTTAAACAAAAAAAGAAAAATGGACAAAAGTATAATAAATAAGTAAATAAAGGAAGGATTTAAAAAGTAGGTGGGATGATGCAAAGTCTGAATGGAGCTGAACATACTTTTCTCTGGCATATGGATCATGGTCTATTACTGTAACAGTGAGCAACTTTAATGGCCTTTGATATCTGTGTTCCCATAAGTAATATATGCAGAATGACATATGAACAGCTGTTTATTCATTTGTTCAACATTAAATACTGAATATTTTTTTTCTGCTGCTGACAAGTGTTTATCAAATAACTTCTTCAAGCGGTAGCCCCCATCTGTTAGCATTCTTTGCTGTTTTTCCTTGCAGGAGAAACTTCTCTTGTGTATCACATTGTTAGATGTCATAATAAAATAAGAATTTGAATTTACGAAATTCTTGGAGGTCTTCTAGTCCAACCTTTGCTCAAGCAGGAGACGCTATACAATTTCAGACAAATGGTTGTCCAGTCTCTTTTTGAAAGCCTTCAGTGATGGAGCACCCACAACTTCTGAAGGCAAGCTATTCCATTGCTTGATTGCTCTCACCATTAGGAAATTTCTCCTTAATTCTAGGTTGCTTCCTTCATTAGTTTCTATCCATTGTTTCTCATCTTCCCTTTTGGTCCTTTGGAAAATAGTTTGACCCCCTTGTCTTTGTAGGAACCACTCAAATATTGGAACACTACTCTCATGTTACCCCTAGTCCTTCTTTTCACTAGACTAGACAAACCCAATTCTTGAAACCCTTCTTCATACATTTTAGCCTCCAGCCCTCTAATAATGTTTGCTGATCATCTATGGACTCTTTCCAGAGTCTCAATATCTCTTTTATATTGTGGTGATCAGAACAGGATGCAGTATTCCAATCTGTGATGGGTTTCTTGTTTTGGAAGCTAGGATTTCTTACATTAGTCAGTTGCCATGAAACTAAGCTATTTAAAACTGGAGAGATGGCTGCTAGAGTAAATGGGAAGAGAAATCTATTACTGGTTTTCCTTTATCTACCCTACAAAATAGATACCCCCATTATAAACAATAATAGATTCTCCCCTTTTTTGGCATTTAATCAAGTACATTGGAGTTACTTGCCATCCAGAAAACATATCTCACACTATTCCTTTTCAGAGTAAGCAATTGCATGTAAAGTTCAGGATAAAGATGAGAAGTAATAGGCAAAAGAATTGAAAGGCAGGAAAGAAAAAGTGGAATTAAATATAATTTACATCAAAACTACTTACTCCATATCTTTTCATCCTTTATATCTAGGCTTGTCCATGCTTTGTTCATTCATGCTGATGAGTTTGGCATGCTATCAGAAATTCCCCTATATAAGAAGTGGAGAAAGGCAGCTTTCATCCCTTTAAATTGTCCCCATTCTCTGCTTGAAATATATTATGGGGAAAAAATGTGTTGTTTGATTGCCCTGCGTACCTCTGCAACCAAAAGGTGCTTTATGAGACAAAGTTGAGCAATGCAAAGACTGCTGTTCTCATGTTGGGCAGTGAATCTAGCCAGCTGTTACAAAGCAGAGAGGGTAATAAAATAATATTAGCAGTTTTCATGGCTCTAATAACTTCTAATTAGACCCACAGAGGAGTCACTGACCCTGGCAGGAAAATCAATCAGGAGACATAAAGTCCCTTCTTGCCATAGGACGGTTTCATTTGAAACCAGCCAGATGACAGTCCTATGCTGCTTTTCAAAGTTGCTGGTGTGCTTTTGGACTTTGTAATCTTTGTAATTTGGAAGCTCCAAAGAGTTTTATGGAGATTTGTTCAGCCTGTAGATTAATGGCGATGTCCCTGCAAATTAAAAAAAATCCCTTTCCACCCAGAACAGCTTGCAGAGCACATTGGATCTGGTCCAAACAGGGTTTTTGAGTAATCTGTCCTGCACGATGTATTCCCCATAGGAGTTCTGCTGCTCTCCACATCTTGAAGTATGCACAAGCCCACAAAGTTTCACATAAACTCAGCTGGAATGGGGAAATGAAATGTCTCAGTCATTCACCTGTTAACAGGCATCTACATAAAGAATCCAGATTAGAGTGAAATGAGCATTTAATGAAGTAAAAAAGTAATTAATATTTTAACGCTTGTCTACTGTGAAAGCAAAAAATAGAATGAACTTCTCCCCACTTCTGCCACTTCTGCATACTGCTGGATCTGTATATAATGAGAGCGGAAAAGTGTTATTAATATTGTGAGGTTCCAAAACAGAGACTGGTTTTATAAAATTGAAATTGCAGACAAAAGAGTCAATTAAATCCAACCAAAATTGCCCCTTTACCAAACTGACAATCCAATGAGGTGTGAGCTATTGGATACATGCTGTCATCTCGATTATTTTCTCCAAAGGTAATTTAGTGAAGGAAATATTCAAAGGCAAAGGTGTGTTATTATTGTTGTTTTGAATCAGAGTTGCCTAAGTCCCAGGCCTTCCCAAAATTGTCACCAAATTAAATTGTGTAATTTGATGGAAGGGGAAAATTGTTCAATACATGGGAAGCAACAATCTTAAAATGCATTTAATTAATTTGACATTAATATTTAAATTTAATTAAGATAAGCTTAGTTGTGGTCCTGCCTTTGACCGCTCTTGTTTATAATTTTCATTTTGTGGAAAGTGAAAGCTGGTATGTTGCCACAAGAAGATGCATATTTTCTGTGGACAGTTGCCAATTGGAGTATCAGCATCACCTGTTTTGGTGCCGTGCAGTGGTGGGATTCAAAAAATCCCACCACCGGTTCGCTAAGTGAGGGAGGGGCACACATGTGTGGAGCTTTTGAAGCATTGTTTGCTGTTGGCTGGGGGTGGAAAAGGAGGCGCTTCCCGGAGCACTCCAGTAAATGTCTCCTTCTCTTCCCCCAGCCAACAGCAAAAAAAACGGAGCGATTTGGAAGCTGCTTGGCTTGCCCAGCTTTTCCGCATGTAGGTGTGTGGCTTTTCGAGCCCAGGCAGGGAACTCACTGTTGCGATCTATTTCTGTTATTCAAAGCAGCCTGGAAGCTTTTGGGTCATCCACCCCCAACTACCACATATGGACTCTTGCTCCATAAACATTTTGTAGGCTGTTCTCTTCCCATGGAATTTACCATGCACATCCCAATTACTGTTTGGAGGGTTCCTAAGCCCTTGTTTTCTTACTCCAATAGATAATACCTATCTATTCTGATTTAACAACAAGAGTATAGAAGGAAGACAACAGAATGAAGGACCTCCTGGCATGTGCAAATGGACTGTTGGATATTTGATGATCCAAAGTGGATGGTTCTTCAGATGATGCTTCTGGTGAAGCAAGACACTTGAGAAGGATGTTCTAAATATAGCTTGTTTATTAATAAAGACAAAAATAATAAAACCTTACAAGTATCTATTGGTTATTGATTGAGTATGTGCAGCATGTCCTTACAAGTGGAGTCACACGGTAGAACAACTGGAGATAACACATGGGAGCAGGGTTTTTAGGTGGGTAACACATCCCACTTCCTGTAGTGGTGTAGGATGGGAAATCTAGGTACTTCCCATATGTGGAATTATACATGTAGCCAGGCACAGCAACAGTTAGAAATAATCTAACATGAACTATGGGAAAGTTTTATACTCTTTGTGAGTGAGTGAGCAAAGGAATCATTTCAAATGTCTCTAAAGGAAGAATATTATTTTGGTGTGGGTGAGCAACATCCGAAGCACATCTTTTTTTTTCCCTTCAACATTTATTTTATTTTGTACAAGGGCAGTAGCCAGAGAAGCAATAGTGTATTTAGATTAGATTCAGATTTATTTCAATTTATATACCTCCCTTCTCCCGAAGGACTCAGGGCGGTGTACGGGGCTACTAAAAACACCCAATATAAAAATTAAAACAATATTAAACAGTATAAGCCTGACAAACAAATTAAAATACATTAAAAATCCTCACCCCGTCAGTCCAGGCCGGCCGATGCAAATAAAAACGTTTTTAACTCTCGACGGAAGGTTTGAAGGTCTGGGGCCATACGTAACTCCACCGGCAATGTATTCCAATGAGCGGGTGCCCCCACCGAGAACGCCCTTTCCCTAGGTGCAACCCGCCGGCACTTCCTAACTGGCGGCACCCGAAGGAGGCCCTCCCTGTGGGAGCGAGCCAGACGGAGGGAAGATGACAGCGGCAGCAGGTGTCCCCTCAAATACTCTGGTCCCAAGCCATTTAGTCCAACACCATTTTTGAATCCTTAACAGTGGCTCAAACTTAACATTCTAGGGTAGAATGGGGGAAAATGGTAGCTGTCACAGGGACACACCAACAGGCTGACAGAAGGAAGGAAAGGAATACTGAGAAACAATTACTTCTTGCTAGAACAAAGCATAGAATAGATATCAATGGATCAGAATAGAAGGAGGGGAGAGGACCAAAACCAAAGAAGGTTAGAAGGCAATCTGTAGAAACTAGTGTCTGTGACTGAAAGACTAAAATGCAGCTTCTGACAAATGACAAATGTCCAAAACAATAACAACAACAAGTTTTTTCAAGTGCATCAGAAGAAATAGAAAACCCAAAGATGCAGGGTATAATTCCCTGGAAATTCCTCACAAGGCCCTTTATGTTAGATCTGGGGAATGAGAACTCAGGAAGCCAGAGTGTGGGTGAACGCAACAGCTCTTTTAATCAGTGTGAAAAACCCAGCAACAGCTGGGCGAAATGCAACTCTTTATATACTGTTGGGGCCAGCCCTCTAACCAATGGGCTGGCCAGGATTTCCCACTGAAAGATTCAAATACCTAACACTTTATATCAATGTTGCTGTCACCACTGTGGAGTTATATCATTAAGAAAATGGTGAAGAATTTCTTCTTCCTGTTGGAGGAATTCAGAGGAATCATCTACCCAATTTCTTCATCAATGAATTGCAGAATTTTAAAAGGCTATTTTTGACCCATCATTGAACAAGATTTTCTAATGTATCTTTATATTACTTAACTACTTTAGAATTGCTTCCGTCTGTTCATCTCATGGCTATAACTTATGTGCGAGGCACTAACACACTGAAGGGGGACAGTGCTTTTACTATGACAGTGTTTTGATTGCTGCATTGGTCTTTTATTGCTTGAAAACCTAAAAACATATAGCAGTACCCACTTCTTTTCCATTAATCCATAAATAAATATCAGTGAAACTATGGCTTCTTTGTTCCCCATTCAGATGTTCTTCAAACATCTACAAAGAGACAGCTCTTCTGATGATAAAAGGAATTCTTCCCCCCAACACAAACACCCAAGAATAGACTAATTTATTTGTTTGTGTGTTTGTTTGTTTGTTTGTTTGTCAAACATGTACAAGATAGCAGGTATAGATATAAACATAAACAAAGAAAGTAAGTACAGATAAATGGGGACAGTAGGCACACTGGTGCACTAATACACACCCCCTTTATGGACCTCTTAGGAATGGGGTGAGGTCCACAGTAGACAGTTTGAGGTTGAAGCTGTGGGGGTTTGAGGCTGTAACAATGGAGTCCGGTGGAACATTCCAGGCATTGACCACTCTGTTGCTGAAGTCATATTTTCTGCAATAGAGTTTGAAGCGGTTAACCTTGAGTTTGTATCAGTTGTTTGCCCATGTGTTATCGTGGTTGAAGCTGAAGAAGTCATTGACAGGTAAAACTTTGCAGCAGACAATTTTATACACTATGCTTAGATTGGACCTCAGGCAGCACAGTTCCAGATTGTCCAAGCCCAGAATTTCAAGCCAGATGGTATAAAGGATTCTATTGTGAGTAATTGGGCGATAGTTGCTTGGTTTTGTGCCCTTTTCTGGATCTTGCTTTATCAAATATGTTTGACCAGCTGCTAGCCATTCTTTGCTTGTTGGATTTTGAAACAGTTCATCAAATTGAGTGGCCGTACAATGATGGAGGCTGATCAGGTGTTTTAGCCAGGATCCATGAAATTCTCACAGGCCAGGTGCACTCCAGTTCTTGACCCTCTTTGCTTGTTTTGCAACCCTGTCAGTTGCTATTACAATATTTTCCATTTTGTTCTGTGTTGTTTGTTGTTGAATATCTTTGATCCAGGAGTC
Source organism: Mimophis mahfalensis (assembly GCA_032468015.1). Classification (NCBI taxonomy): domain Eukaryota; kingdom Metazoa; phylum Chordata; class Lepidosauria; order Squamata; genus Mimophis; species Mimophis mahfalensis. Next base: position 60,984 of record JANHFR010002883.1, on the reverse strand, counting down.
AGTTTTGTTGTGTTCCACGGGTTTTCCCACAGTTCTTTCCAAATGTTCAAAGTTTTTTCTTTACGTGGGTGAACATTAGTTTGGGCTTGATTTTCATCAAGGGACCAGTAGAAGAGATGCTGGTTTCTTCTGGGCATTCTCACAATATTGTTTTATTTGTATGTTTCAAATTTCCTTGCTGTTGCTATTACATGGTGTTTTAATTCTTCCATGGTTTCCGTTATTGTTTTCTCCTCCAGGTTGTATTTTTTGTGTAAACTATTTTTCAGCTTTTTGTTCTTTATTTTTCCTTCTTTCACCAATGCTCTCCTCATTTACTGTTAGAACTGTTTTCCATTTTTGCATATTTGCTTTCAAAAATGTACAAATATTTTTGTTGATTCCAAAGTTTTCCAGCTGTGGAGTAGTGTATCAAATGCTATATTATTATTATTATTATTATTATTATTATTATTATTATTATTATTATTATTATTATTATTATTGTTGTTGTT
>JANHFR010002883.1:12056-27163 GCA_032468015.1 Mimophis mahfalensis | reverse complement strand
ACAGCATCGGACTTTCCTTTCACCACCAGATGCATCCACAGCTGAGTGTCCTTTTGGCTTTGGCCCAGTCACTTCACACTTTCTGGTGCTACTAGTACTAGCCCTCTGCTCTTCCCCAGTAGCATATTGGACACCTTCCAACCTGAGGGGCTCATCTTCCAGTGTCATATCTTTTTGCCTTTTAGTACTGTCCATATCTTAGAATGCAATATATCAAAGTACGTAGAGCTCCTTTCTGTCTATATTTTCAATATGCAGTCTAATCAAAAGAAGAAGAAAAAAATTTAATTCCACTGCTAGTTGATATTTAACCACTAGGTGTCAGCACACCAGAACAGTGGTATAGAACAGAGTTGTACTCAGCAGGGACAGAAAATGTCAAAGATATAAAAAATGTCCAGTCACAATCTCATTCCCCTTCTAATTCGGTCCATTGATATTATATTATAAAGTTCACAAGTTCACAAGCGAAATGTTCAAAAAAAAAAAAAAAACAATATATCACAATTAGTCCCGTGGCCAAATTTAGAGAGATCAAATGTCTCAAACGGCTCAGTTCAAGAGTATCAAATACCTTCAAAAGTTAAATGAGATTCAAAGCAGTCTCTAAGGATCATGATGTTTAGAATTCCCCCCGAGCTGCCTCCAATACCGTTCTGCCACCCTCTTCAAGTAGGCTACGATCTTTAAGAGATTTGGAACACTAAAAAAGCGAAATCATCTAGTTGGAGCACAAAAGACCACCAGCCGGAATGGTCTAAACTTCCTTGCCCAGCTCCTGTCACGGGCTTCAGGCACCATTAGAACTCACATCTTTGATCCCACATCGGTCTCAGAGAATTCCGTCAGCTTCACACTCAGATTGCACCTTTTGTTGTAGCTGGTATCTTCCCCTCCTTTTTGCCGAGACTCTCCTCTTGGCAAACAGCGTTAAATCACCACCAGACGCAGTGAAATGGAGCGATCGGGTAGGGGCTGGGGTCCTTACCCTGCTCCGCTCGCTGTGACGTCACCGGAACTCCTCCTACACTTCTTAAGAAAATAAAAGAAATTTCAGGGTTGCCTGTTTGAAGAACAAATAATTCTTGTTGTAAAACAGATTCCTTTACTTTATACAGGGGTGGGTTTCAGCTGGTTTGGCCCGGTTTAGGCAAACTGATTGTTACATTCTTGCACAGTTCAGAGAACCAGCAAAACGCATTCCAGTCTGGCCCCACCACTCCTCAATTTTGCACAGATCAGAAGCAAATCGTGCCACTGGCTGCCAAAAAGTGGCACAGCCACTTTTGTCCTCTCCTCCGGGGTGACGGGGAGAAAGCTTTCCCTCCCCTTCACACCAGAAGACAGCAAGGAACAGCTTGGCTGGGTGCTTTCTCCAGCCCAGTAGAGCAATTCTTTGCTCTCCTCCAGTGGGCACAGGAAGAGGAAGCTTTTCCCCCCTGCGCCCGCCAGAGGATAGCAAAGAACAGCTCAGCTGGGTGCTTCCTCAAGCCCAGTTGAGCCATTCTTTGCTCTCCTCCAGTGGGTGCGAGGGGAGGAAGCTTCCCCCCAACATGCCTGCCGGAGGACAGCAAGGAATGGCTTGGCTGGGCACATCCTCCTGGCTAGTCAGTCCTTGTCCTCCAGCAGGTGTGAGGGGGGAAAGCTCAGAAGCTGCCCTCTCCTCTGCCTCCCTCCCATGCACCCAGAGGTTGGAGAGCTGGGAGCAGAGGGGGCGGGTGAGGCTGCAATCCCTGACCAGCTGTCCAAGGAGAGCAGTTGAGACAGTTGGTGTCCAGGAGCCTGTAGTTATTTTCACAGCATTCTTTCTGAGTGGTGCGATATCCTAGTGGTCAATGGAAGGCAGGCTGGTTTACTGCCTCTTATACGTTTTCTCCAAGGCTTTGGTTAATGTTCCTTATTTCAACATACAGTATGGGATGGAATGTTTGTCAATTAACTGGTTTAAAGAGAGGCAAATGGTTTAGCTAAACATTTGTAATTAGGCAACCGTCTCAGCTACAGTTACATCAAATGGTATACAACTCACCCTATTGCCTCCCACAGATTTAATGGCAGTTTTTAAAGAACTCCGAACCCATAAATGGAGGAGGGTAGAATCCCCTGTTGTGAAGGCTCGAGAGTGTTTGGTGATTCAGCTACCCTTCACCCAGACAAGGTGGCAGGTCCCCCCCCCCCAAAAAAAAATGCTCAGCAAAAGGGATTATTACCCATCAGCTTGCCACAGTTTGGTCCATTACTAAGACTTTATTGGGAACTGAAATGCCACATTACCATGTACGCGGAAAATTATGTCTGAAGGCATTAAACACAAGTGAGCTTGGGGGGGTGGGAGCAGAGGAGATGGAGGTGTGGGGCAGGGTGGTGGAGACCCAACCTGGGCCTCAGCCTTGTCCTCTGCTAGGCTAGACAAATAAGGCACCAGCAGGGATTTCATGGTGAGCTTTCCTTTCAAACAAGCCCCTAAGGCACAACCCAAGCCCTGTCATGGCATCTCCAAAATGCACCAAAAATTACTATGCAGAAGTCAATAGTCAACCTAGCAAGATTTCCAATGGATTATATCAGTGCAAATCTTTTGGATTCTCCACTGCCACATCCACATTGACAGAGGCACCCTTTGATGTGACTGACAGTGGGTTGGCCATGCCCACCCAGTCACATGCCCACCAAGCTCCGCCCACCCAGTCACATACCTACAAGCTCTGACCCCAGAACTTGTTGTTAAACAAATTGAAACCCACTCCTGACTTTATATATCCTGTTTTGCAGGTGCTCAATGTTATTTCAAAGCAAAACAAGAATATAGAATGAAAATAAGTGATTTGGTGATTTTTTCCATTTTAAATAAATATTTTGAATAATCCAGATTACAAAAGAAAAGCAAAAATGCAAAACTAAAAATGAATTGACTAATATAATTTCACATATGTTTTGCTGTTATATTGTTTATTAGACAATGGCCTTGTTGATATCTCTTACTTAATATGGTGGTCCAAGCAATCTAGCTCAATTTAATAGACACACAAACACACACACATAATATGTGTGTTTGTGTATGTGTATCTCTCTGTGTGTGGGATTTTAACAATAAGAGCCATGGTGGCATAGGCTACTTCTGCTGACTGACAGCTGCCAGAAGTTTGGCAGTTCAAATCTCACTGGTTCAAGGTTGACAGCCTTCCATTCTTCTGAGGTCAGTAAAATGAGGATCCAGATTGTTGGGGGCAACATGCTGGCTCTGTAAACCACTTAGAGAGGATTCTAAAGCATTGTGAAGCAGTATATAAGTCCAAGTGCTATTGTCAGCAGTATATAAGTCTAAGTGCTACTGTTAGCCCCACACCGGGGCTGCCTTTCATGTGGGGAAGGAGAGCTGTCAGATGGGATGTGTATCCACACCCACCTTGACCACTGAATGCCTTCCAAACACCCACAAGCCACTCAGCTGAGCTGAGCAAAGGCTGTACCCACCATGAGCCCCCTGCTGAGCTGCAGGAAGGGCAGGAACATCCCTCAAAAATTCTGCCACATCTACGAAACCCTCAGAAGCCCAGACAGGTTGAGGGTGGGATAGAAATCTGGTTTCCAGATTTCCAAATAAGAAGTATCCAATCAACTTTATTGTCTGCATTTCTTCTCAGCTAAATGCTGGAATATCACAGCTATTGTTATTGCTATCACAATCCTATTTCTGCCTATTCATAAATGTCACAATGAATTCATTGTCATTGTCCCCATAGATGTTTATGTTAGGCTGAATAAAAAAAAAAGTTTTCTTATTTTAAAAATCTGATAACATCGTTAGCTTACATGTGCAAATCATGCATTCTATTTTTGGGCTTTGGGACATCTCAGACTCTGCGAACTACCCAGCTAGCTAAAATACATTCATCATGTGTAAGTACAGCAGAATTAACTGTAGACAATAGTCTTAGGAGAAACAGAAAACAGGCATCTGTTGTGCAAAATAATTCTTTCACTCATTCTATAATTAGCAACCTCAGAAAGGTAAGGGTTTCTTGTTGAAGTATGTGGAAGAATGTGTTCTTATTTACCTTATGTAAAATCTACACATAGGTTGCTCTGTCTAATTAAGAAGGATTTACTAAGTTTTCAGTTGTTCGGTAATATTAAGAAGGAAACTCTGGATGCCTGAGAGTAACTCAATCACATTTGCTTTAACAATTATTGACAATGTAAAAATATGCAGGATAATATGTTATTTTTTTCCCCTGCCATATCATCTGATCAATTCTTTTGGCCCCTTAGGCTGAATTATTTTATCACAGTGCTGTGATTCCCATATGTTGAAGAGGAAGCAGTGTTAAAAGAGAAAGCATTGGGCTGGTTGGGTGCCCACCGTTTGAAAAACATAATCTTTTCTGTATGAAGGCAACCTAAATTTGAAGGGAGGATGCCCCATATATATCAAACTATATTAAGAGACAGCCTTAACATCAACGCTCAAGCACCCATAGAAAGAAGCTAGAAAATGTATGCAGACTAAATCCCATATTAAGCATATCCATGTATATGCTTTGATATATAAATGCCTACTCTCTTCATCTTTATGGAAGGAAAACAGGCAGATTGGCTAAGAAAAAGAAAATTGGAGAAGATACTGTTTTAGTATACGAAAACAAAAGGGGAAAAATAAAAACTGCAAGAGAAAGATTAAGTGGAATGAAAAGAGAGATGTATGTATTGCCAAGAACTACAACAGTGAAGATTTGAAAATTGGATCAAAATAAGTAAACTAATCTTTGACTGAAGGCTTCTGGCTTCAGATGGATTTTGGTGCAAAACAGGATGAATTTAATTATATGTCAGTAAAAACAATGAGCACAATGCTTTTTTTTTTTTTGCTCCAGTTTCTTCCTTTTTTGTTTTTCATGGATCAAAGACTTCTCAGCAATTGAAATGGATTGTTCAACACCCACCCAAGATTTATTTTCAGTACCTTTTCTTACCAGCTTCTTCTTCTTGTATCAGTTCTTGGCTCCTGATTCACTTCTTCCCAGCTCCATAGATTTCATTATTGGCAGAATTGATAGAGTTTCACAAGTGGTATCTTTCTTGACAGAACTCTATATCATCTTGGGTCAGCCAGGTCATTTCTAATTCATTTCTAGCAGGAAAAAAAATGTCTTCAGCTGAAAACTTTCTAGAAATCTAATCAAACGGCCAAAGTCCCAAAAGTTTCATATGAAACTATAGATTTAAAATCCCAAACTCCCTTTTCAGTAGACTAACCAAAGTTTCTAAATGCCATGTAACTGTGCTTAGGCCTAATTATCACACACACACACACACACAAAATCTTCCTTGCTGCTTTTAGTTTGAATACAGATTTCTGTCTTTCCAAGGAATTCCTCATTTTTATGCTTGAGACTAAGGGTTGATGGTTGCATAACATCAGAGACTTCTGGGGGGACAAGGAATTGCTCACAGTGAACTCCAGAGAACTGGGACTTCATGCAGTGAATCAAACTAGTGGCCCAGGAATTGAGTCACTGGTCTTTGCATAGCATCAGATGCTGCCAGGAGGACAAAGAATTGCTCATCACAAGTTGCAGAGAACTGGGACTTTGTGCAGCAGATCAAGCTAGCAAGAATCTTACCACTAAAAATTTAAAGCAGGAAGTCTACAAAAGAATATCTATTTGCATCTGCATAAATCCTGAAGAGCAACAAATTCATGGAGAAAAGGGCTAGCAGCATGGTGACATGCCTCCATCATGTGTGCTATGTTTGTATTCTCCAATTAAACCTGCACCTGTGGGAAATCAGGTATTCCATCAGGGCTAGGCCTGGTTGTCTAGCTCCTGATGATGTCAACAGATGCTTAGGAACTCTAACTGTTGAGATTATTCATTATTGCATTATAAAAAATGTAAGGTTTTGTTGTGTTCAAAATGACCAAATGAGCTAAGCCACACCACACTCATTTAACTGGCACCAAGCTGTCTGTTGCTAGCCAGAATTGGCACCCAAATGTATCTAGGTGACCTGTCCACCAATGGCTGAATACAACCCTATAAATACAGGAGGCATGAAGCCCTCGCTCTCGTGTCTCTTGTGTTCTTGTTTCCTTCTTTACTATATGTTTTGGCATCTAGATCTTGTTAACTATTATTAACTTGTTAACTCTCCACATAGCAACATCCAGTTAGGAAGAATGCATAGAAGTTTGCCCAAAGAATTCCTGTAATTGCTGTCTCCTGTGTAATTATCTCCCTTCCTGTCTTCCTGAGGAGGCTGTGTGATATCCTGACTGCCCACTCACTAAAACCCTATAAAAGGGAGTCCCTGTAACCATACAGTTTGAGAGTGTTAATAGATTGTTGTGTGTGTCATTGCTTGCCTTATGAATAAACATGTTGGATGACATCACAGATATGCTGCTCTTTCTTGGGCATGATGCCACCCTCCTCAAGCTGACAGATCTATAGATATGAGCTGAAGTGTTAATTTCAGTACAGTTTATAAATTATTTATATATATACATCTACATATGTTGCTTTCTTCCCCTTTCCTCATCTTTCCCCCCATTATTCCAATGTAGAGATGCTTTTAGTATATTCATTTGGGGTTTTTTTGTGGCATCAGGAGTATATCAGGCTTCCACTGAAAATTAATTTGGAAAATGCTGAGCAGCCATGCTGATATAGTCTAGTGAGCTAGCTCTCTAAATGTTGCAAAAGTTCAAATCCCAGCATACTATTGTTGATTTGTATTGGAACTGCTGGAAAATCAGTAATTATTGGAAATCTCCTTATTTCCAAGCTAATTTGATTTGACTCCAACAAGCCTTAACAGCAGGATAGCATAAAAGATGGAATCTCTATTGCAAAGAGGCACCTTCCATAAACAATCAGCAAACCATCTTGCTATAAATATTTAAATGAACCCTAGTTATGATACTAAGGTAAAATAACTACTTTGGACATTAGACATGAAAAATGCTTGAGACAATCCTAATACTTTGAATGTAGAATGTCAAAATCAAAATCAAAACAATAGCATTAGTTCAAAGTAAGGATTTTCAGGAACAAAATGTCTTGTTTTTCATTTTATGAATATTAATATGAGTACTTTATTTGTAGGTACATCTGGTTTAAAGGTACAAATCCATAGAGATTTTGTTGAAATGTTGAAAATTGGCCAAATCACAATAATCTAAATCTTTAGCTCTAAATATAAAAAGGACCTTCTGTGACTCTACAAGATGAAGTCAGAAAAGCAGACTTTAGGCTTCTTAAGGTATTATCTAAAGTGCCATCTTCAGCATACCATAATTCAAGCAAGTCAGAGAGTAAAATGGGTAGATCCCACATATTATCATGCTAGAACATGCAGAAAACAACTATAATGAACAGCCTTCTAATTCATACAGAAATTAGGTGCCTGAAAATTAAACCACTTTCCTCAAAATAATAATAATAATAATAATAATAATAATAATAATAATAATAATAATAATATTGCTAAGAACTTACTTTGAAGTCCTCCACCATTTTTTTTTTATTATTTAGCGGTCCAGTTCAAAATATCTTAGCGTCGTTTTAAAATCAATCTATTTTTACAAAATGATACTAGCTGAAAAAAACACAGCTGCTAGGAAATAGAAAGTTATTACTGCTGTTGTTGTTATGGTTGCACATTTTATGGGATTCTCGAAAATTAATTCTAATCAAAATTGAAAAGTTAGAATAAGTAACATGTAAATATGTTACATAGAGAACACATATTAGAAAATACTAATTAAATAACCCCATTTTGTACTTAGCCTGAATTTATTAAAGTTTAAATAGATCACAGGGCACAGTATGTCATCAGGCATTTTGAATTAAAGCCGTGTTGAAATCACCATGGTGATCAGGTTATAGATGACTCCTTTACTTCTGGTTTAAATAAAGGGTCAACCAGTGTGTCCACTATAAATCCTGGATTCTGTGGTTTATTATAATTTGTCACTGGGGTCAGACACATTGGGCAGTCTTTTCGTCCTTGATTATTATTTTTAATGAGGTACAATGAAAGAGTTCCTAATTTTGATTGTGCAGAAGATATTAAATGTAGAGTTCATTTGCCGGGTTTTATTAGAACTGTGAGAGTTAGTTTTCCAAAGGCAGAAAGAAGACTTTATTTTAGCACTTAATCAAAACTCCTTTGTGTGAGGTTGAACAATACATCCTCATGGAAGGTTCATGGATATTACAACCAAAAAGATATAAAATTGATGAAAGCAAAAGACAAAAAATACCTTGGGATAGGATTATTTACATGCAGAAACATTAGAATTACCATTGGAAGAGAGCATATTTCTATCTTGATTTCCATAGCTGTAATGCCATCTTTTGGCTGATTAATTTGGTAATTCTAATTATATTTCAATTCCACCATGAAAGTTCAAGCATCATATATTCAAATCAAATATTCTTCCCTGCCCCCCTTCACAGCCTCGGTGGTGCAGCAGATTAAAGTGCTGTTAAGTAGCACTTAGCTGCCAGGTGCCTACAATTAAGGCAAGTTCAAATCTCACCAGGCTCAAGGTTGACTCAACCTTCCATCTTCTGAGGTAGATAAACTGAGAACCCATATTGTTGGGGGCATTAAGCTGACTTTGTAAAACACCACTCGGAGGGAGGGACGACTGCCCTAATAAGCAGGTACATACAAAGAATGAAGGCTAATGTTTCAAGAGGTTGTAAGCCACCCTGAGTCTTCAGAAAAGGGTGGCATAGAAATGGAATTAAAAAAAGATCAATATGACAGTTCCTCCTTTTTACCATGCACTGGAAATCAGTAAATATCTTGATCACTGTACTCTCAGGTCTAGCAGTCCCCAATATTTGTGGCTTGGCAGCCCTGCTTGGAGGTGGTGGGCCAATTTGGATGCACATGCACATGCAGATCAACTGTAAGTTGAGCTGCACGTACAACTGTGCATACACTAGCCCTCCTCTCATACTTGTTGAGTTGTGCATGCATGTGTGCCGGCCTGCTGCTCAAGTGAGTTAAGCATGCACACAGCCTACTGCTCAAATGAGTTAAGCATGCACACAGCCTACTGCCCAGTTGTGAATAGGCCACGGCCTCATAGCTGGGGGACCCCTCCTCTTATCTGCACTAAAAAAAGGGTAAAAAGTTAGTTCAACCCTTTAACCACACATAAACACATATGAAAATGTAGTTGTTTGAACTATTTGCTTTAGAATCACATACAGCCATATGCGCAACCCAATAGTGCTTTCCAAAGAAGGTTACGAAGTACCAGAAGCCTTTTGTTAGATTTCTGACAAATAAGGGGGCAGGTAGTTTTAAGGATCATTATTACTTAACAAGGTGTTCTGAAAATTTCCTACAATCGGAAAAGTTTAGTTGCTCAAGGATAGCAGGAATTCATTGCATTGGAGCATATCAGCAACAAAGCAGAGTTCTCTGCAAAATATCCAAATGACAAAAATGTACACCAAAAGCTCTTCAGAATCAAATTTATCCCTTTGGTTGTAAAAGAGAAGCATTTTCAGTCTTTACAGTCCATATTCAGCTTTCACTTGAAGCAATTGTCACTAAGATGCTTACAATTTTAACACTCACTTGTAGTAGTGTCTCTAATTATTCTATTTTGCTGGCTTCAGCTTGTTCAGAAAATCTGCCCTATCATCCTATTTACTAAATTCTTCATGCCACTAATGATCTTTTTCATCCCTATGGTTTTTACAGTTAGTCTTAATCATGCTGGTTTCTCTTGCACTGTTTTAAAACTTGTATTTTACTGAGCGGCAAGCCTTATTCTTCACGCATCATATGCCTGATAACTAATTTCTTTTTTATGTAGAAGAATCTATGTGCTTATAACTTACTAAAAAAAAACTCAGATTGTTGCAAGACTTAAGACCTAAATTCCGTTTTTTCTCAATATTTTTTTTTGCTACAACAGCAAACTAGCACTTAGAACTCTGTTTCACTAGACTTGCCTTCTTTCAACTCGTTTCAATCCTAAAACGTTCTCAGGAATGATATTTTAATTATGCAGATCTAGGTAATACAAGGACAGTAAAGTAGATAACTATCCTTCTTCAACATGGTCACTAAGAGTAAAATAAGAAACTTTTTTATTTTTTTATTTTTATTTATAAACAACATTGTCCACTAAATCATACAACATGTCAGAGCAGGTCACAAATACTTGCATCAACATATTTCTCATTTCCATTACATTACATCCATTTATAAAAGTGATTCCTATTCTAATGGTTACACAGTCAACATTCTTAAACTCTACTATTATAATTTTTACATCAGATCCTCCAACCACTGATAAAATGTATCCCATATTCTATAAAACTCCACATCTTCTTTCTCTTTGATTGCCAGTGTCAACCTATTCATTTCTGCGCATTCCAAAATTTTATTTATCACCTTGTTGTCAGTTAGCATCTTTTCACTCTTCCAATTTTGTGCAAATACAAGCCTTGCTGGGTCAATATATGAATAATCAAATATGCATCTTCCTTACTATAATTGTCAGGTAGTATTCCCAAGTAAAATATCTCTGGTGTCAACTCAATATATTGTAATGTCATCTTCTCTAGCTATGTGCGTATTTTTAACTAATACTTTTTTGCTTCTACACATGTCTGCCACATATGGTAGTATGATCCTGGTATGTGATGACATTTCCAACGTTTGGCAGATTTATCTTTAAGCATCTTTGCTAACCTTGATGGAGCCATGTGCCATCTATAAAACATTTCATACAAATTCTCCTTGTAAGCTGTTTATATTGTCATTGTATAGTTTTTCTCCCACAGTTTTTCATACTTTTCTAGTTCTATTTTGTATTCAAAATTTTTGCCCATGCTATCATAGTTTCTTTTACCTGTTCTTCCATCATTTTGTGCTCTCATCATAAAACTTTTTCACCCGTCTTTCATCTTTCCCGTTCTCTTATTCTCTCCCAAGTCCATAACAAACCATTTCTTAAATAGTATCTCTTAAAGTACCCATGTCCTTTATTCCCCTGGTACCATAAGAAATTGTGCCAACCTGTTTGTAAATCATTCCTTCCAGAGTTAACAACCTTGCATTCCTTAACTCTATCCATTCTTTCAGCCATGTCAACCCTGCCACTTGATAGTATAATTCCTAGTCAGGCAGACCAAAGCCCCCTCTAGTTCTAGCATCCTGCAACATTTTCAAGTTGATTCTCACTTTTTTCCCTTGCCAGATATATTTCAGAATCATTTTATTAAGTTCTCCTGTCCTTCTTGTTTGTAGTACCGGTATTATAGTCCATTCCTGTACCTACAATTGCATTAAACTCACCCATTATGCATATACTTTTATATTCTAATTCAATAATTTTCTTGTGTAATTTCCTGTAAAAATCCTCTTGTTTAGTATCTGGGGCATAGATTGCTACCATTAAGATTTGTCCCTCCTCATCCATAAAGATTGGTTTAGAGTTCAATGTGTCCTTAATATACAAAGCTATTCCTCTTAGAGTAAACGAAGAAACTTTGATGCCACATAGTCAATTGATTGGTCAACTAAAGTTGATATATCTTTGAAGTCAGAGCTCACAAAGAACTAAGCCTTTTGGCCAGTGGTTGAGTTCAAAGAGGGGAGGGAAAAAATGGCATTTTTTGTTTACTTACTATCTTTTCAAGCTGACCAAAACCTAAACCTTCATCTCACTCACTCAGGTTTTACTTTATCCATGCTTAAAATTATTAAAAATCATAATATATAAAAAATGGGAGAGATCACAGTCTTTTTCAGTAGGAACACGTGGCCTTTTTAAGTATAAGAAATGTGAAATGTGAAATGTTATTTTCTACAGCATCATCTGCTTTGTTGAATGTTCCATTAACACATGAATATGACAGCATTGGTCGCAATTATCTTCCCTTCACATCAACTTCACATCATCCTACAATTTAGACCTCATTTTTTTTTTGACAGACTTCTTGGTAGACAGATAACTAGTGACACTCATGTTTGGTTGGTCTGCAGCCAATAAAAGTTGGGATTTAGCTACCAATGTAGTATGAATGCTTTATTGGATTATTTCATTTTTTTTCCTGTGACCTTTAGAAATGATTACAACTCAGTGATAATGTACATACTCTTGTATTCAAAAGATCTCAAGGTTTATTTATTGTCCAAGTATTCTACCTAAAGTGGTGAAATCACAAAGTAATGTTGTTGGGTTTTTTTGGTGAGACTGGTCTATCAGGACACCCAGGTCTACCCAATTATGGGATGGAGCATACTGCTTCTGCTTTTGCCTTTCAGCCCAATCCAGGAGCCTTTGTAGGCAGTCACTTTCATGACAAACTATTTTTGTGCTGAATTTATGTTTATTGACAAAGAAATAAAGGGAGACCAGTATAGATCTATTTCAATCTCTCCCCAGTATAGCTGACAAAGCGAGGAGAGCCCATGGCTTAGAGATTAATACATCTACCTAATATGCAAGTAGCCTGGGTTTGAGTCCCAGAAGAGTGTGGCTAGCTGATGAGAGTTAAATCGCTTGAAATAGATCTATACTAGCTTCCCTTTATTTCTTTGTCAATAAATTTAAATTCTCCCACAAAGTAATAGCAAACAACTGTTGGTGGTAGTTCAAGTACACCAGCTTCCTCAACAAAATTTTCTTTGATGATTACAATATCCAGATTTCATATCATTAGATCACTATTAAGCTGTAGTTCAAACACATGCAAATTAGAATCGTGATGTCTAAAGGAAACAACATTGAGCTAAATGGTCAAATCTAAACTGAAGTTAGATAGCTTTTACTACTAGATATACCTTCTGCCTTTTCAAGATGGGCAAACTTCAGACAAATAGAATTACTAACTCCCAAGATTTGTCGACAAGAAGAAAAAAAAATCCCTAAATGGTTTGTTTTCCTTCACTTTAGTATCATAATTCAGTACATGCCATTCTTCTTTAAAAATAAGCATTTATTTCTCACTTTTCCTCATCATTTCAACAATTTACTTCGGGAAAATATGAGTCATTTTATTGTTGCTTGTCAGAGTTCAATTGCTAAGGTGAGTTGCATAGCCAAAGCAATATTATCCAGTTGCTAGAGATTATTCTATGAAACAGTCACCAGACCACCAGTTTGTAAACACACAGTAGAGCTGTATTGTTCAATGTTATACTTACACAAGGCAAAAGCAAGTCCAATTTATAGCCTGAGATCAATTACAATACCTTGAGTTATTCAGCAAACAGAGTTCAGGGAGATTCCAAAAACAGTCTTTTTTTTTCTTTTAGAAAAGTTTGTTTACAGTTTTTAAAAACAAAGTTTGTATACTTATACACATATGTATTCCAGCGAGTACATATTAAATATACATCTGAGGCCTACTTTTACAATTCATATCATCAACTCAGTTATTTATCCATTCTTTTCTTTTAACCGATTATACCATAAGTTCCAACTATTATAGTAGTCCGAATCCTTTTGGTTTCTAAGTATCCTTGTTAATCGATCCACCTCTGCGCATTCTGTTATCTTCCAGATCAGCTTATCTTCCAAGGGTAATGTTGTATTTTTCCACTCCTGTGTGAAGGGAATTCTTGCAGCTGTGATCAGATGGAGGATAAAGTGCCACTGTTCCTTGTTGACTTTTTCTAGTTTTACTCCTAGTAGGAAATGCTCTGGTTTTAACTCGAACTTACACCCTGTAATTTCCACTATCCACCTCTGGACCTTCAACCAATATTCATTAGCCTTTGAACAAAGCCACCATTGATGGTGATAAGTGCCCTTATTCCTGCCACACTTCCAACACTGTGGAGATGCTCCTGGAAACATCTTAGCGAACCTTGCCAGGGGGAGTTGCCATCAGTAAACCGTTTTCTTTATAGGAGGTTGCCAGGGCAAGTTTCAGATTTTTGGCCCATATTTCCTCCCACATTTCCAACTCCAGGGAGTAGCCCATATTTCTCCCCAGGCAATCATCATGTCCTTTACAACCTCCTTCCCAATCCATTGTGTTAATAAAAAGTGGTAGCATCGCAAGAGGAGCTTACTCTCCTTCCCTGTTAAAATCTTATCTGGCTCTTGAAGTGTTCTATAAATTCCTCCCTTCCTCTTATCTTTTCTGAGACATGACTGTATTTGGGCATAAGCCCACCAATCCACTTCAAAACCCATGCCTACAAGTTCCTCATGGGACCTTAGTTCGTGTTGGGGATCCAGGGGGTAAGTAATTGGCCTTTCTCTATTATATAAAGCTGAATGTGTCACGGCCTCCAATGGGGCGAACCAAACTGGGATCATTACATAATGTCTATATCTAGACCATTCCCATGATTCTAACGAGATTCTCCGGAGATAGTGTGTCCTAAAGAGTTCTCATTTTTGGACTTCCAGCGAGCCTCTGTTCTCAATGGCCACATTTTTTTTGCGGCCAAACTACAGCTGATTGTCATTGTTGGAAGCCGCGGAGATTGGCAGCTTCCCGGCAAGAAAAACCCCTTCCTCGGGTGAAGAGGAGGAGTTGAGCCGTCTGGACCGGGGTAGAACTCCCTGAACCCCCCAGGGAAAGTTTTCTGGGGGCGGAAAGTGGAGCTCCCCACAGGGGTTCGGGCAATGCTCCAATCAGCGAGTTTCCCCTGCAGAGGCAGGGCAAGGGACACATCCCCAGCACTTTTGATTGAATTATCCTGACTAATAATGGGCAGACTTGGCATGGAAGTTCTTACAGGAAGTACTTCCCTTTATTTGGATTATATATATATATATTTAAATACAGTGAAGCGGACCCGTCCTTGGTGCTGAATCCAAAAAAGGAAAAAAAATGGTTTTAAAATGCAAGTGGAGTTGTTAATTGCAAGTATTTAAGGTTTTTACTTTTATTTTTTGTCCCTTGTGACCTCTTTTCTTCTCTCTCTTTTTTCTTTTTGTTTGGATTGATTATGGAAATTTAAGATGGTGTGCTACATTAATTATTTAAGAAGTTAAAAGAAAATTTTTCTACTGTCAAAGTATTTTTTCATTGGTAAAAGCACTTTCTACAGACTTAAATATTTTATAGTGACATCTCCTGGATGAATAGAGACAGTACATTATA
>JANHFR010002882.1:17253-27348 GCA_032468015.1 Mimophis mahfalensis | reverse complement strand
GGGGTTGAAAGCCCTGATAAGCGGTATATAAACCAAATGCTATTGCTATTGCTATTACTATTGCTATAACTCTACATGCATGTGTACCTTTGCGTGGTCAATAATTAGATTAATATAAATTCCTGACAATACTGATAATCTTATGCATAAAATAGATACTACAATCTGTGTGCAAAGACTTGGAGGGATATATTTGATTGGTATTACATAAAGATTCATGTAATTCATGAATTCACCATGCAGTTTTCACCAACTGATGACAGAGAGTGGAAAAAATTCGCCCATTCATTTCCACATCCATTTTTCCAGATCCCTGGTTTTCAGCCATTGCATGCATGCAGATTGGTAATTTTATCATTCACTCCCAAATAATCTCAAGGAGTATCTTCCCCTCAGGGAAGAGTCATCCAGCAGGATTGGTGTGGTCTTTTGGGAGGAAAGCAGAATGAAAATTCAACCAAGTGACATTAGGAGCATACTATTTTGCATGACTTTAATCTGCCTCATGATGCCCAATGAAGATTGCAAGAATGGATACCCAAAATGTATTTAACTGTCTCCTTGTTTTATTTAAAACACATTGCTGTGAGTGACATTTGGACTACCCAACAAAGAAAGTGTTGATTTGGAGATGTTTACAAAATGGGTAAACACTATACATTATTCATTTTATTTTATTTTTTTATTTCATGTTTTCATTTTGTACATGGAACCATCACATATAAATCCTGAGAAATATTTCAAGGCAGGAAAGAATTAACAATAGATACCATTACCTGCAGTGAAATACCCAGTGAAAAACCTCATGCCTACTAAGCCAATTCTAAAGTGAGACTCTGTAAATTTAGACACCCTAGGCATCCTTCAGTCTCGAAAGACTATGGTATCATGCTCTGAAATGAGGTTCTGGAACAGCATCTAGTATGGCTGAAAAGGCCAATTCGATTGTGAAAATCTCTTCCACACTGAGGGCAGAGACAGTTTGTTCCCTGTCTAGCTTCCTGATTTTGCTGGTGTCAGGACTGTCTCTTTGCCTCAGTCTGTTGAGCAAGCATCTCTTCAAATTGGGAGAGGCCATGCTGCACAGCCTGCCTCCAAGCTGATTGCTTAAAAGTCAGGGTTTCCCATCTGTTGAGGCCAGTTCCCAAGGTCTTCAGATCCCTCTTGCAAATATCCTTATATCACAGCTGTGGTCTCCCTACTGGGAGCCTTTCCTACACTAATTCTTCATACAGGAGATGTTTCAGAATCCGATCATCATCCATTCTCACAACATGGCCAAGCCAATGTAGGCATCACTGTTTCAATAGTGTGTATGTGCTAGTGCTTCCAGTTTGTTCCAAGACTGCATTATTTGAAACTTTGTCCTGCCAGGTGATGCCAAGGATGTGTCAGAGGCAGCGCATATGAAGCGTATTCATCCTCCTCTCCTGTCACACGTGGAGAGTCCAGGACTCACTGCAGTACAGAAGTGTACCTAGGACACATGCTCTATAGGCCTGGATGTTGGTATGTTCCATCAGCTTTTTGTTAGGTCATAATCCCTTTGTGAGTCTGGAGAACATGGTAGCTGCTTTGCCAATATGCCTATTCAGCTCAGAATCAAGAGAAAGAGTGTCGGAGATTGTTGAGCCAAGGTACATGAAGTCACGGACAACCTCCAATTCTTGTGCAGAAACTGTAACGTGGGGAGGCGAGTCCACATCCTGACCCATGATTTGTGTTTTCTTCACGCTGATTGTGAGTCCAAAATCTTGGCAATCCTTGCTGAAACGGTCTATTAATTGCTGAAGGTCTTCAGCAGAGTGAGCGGTAACAGCTGCATCATTGGCAAAGAGGAAGTCCCGCAAACATTTCAACTGAACTTTGGACTTGGATCTCAGTCTGGAGAGGTTGAAGAGATTTCCATCTGACCTGGTCCGGAAATAGATGCCCTCTGTTGCAGTCCCAAAGGCATGATTCAGCATGACGGCAAAGAAGATCCCAAATAAAGTTGGTGCAAGGATGCAGCCCTGCTTCACCCTACTTCAGATGTTGAAGGAATCTGATATTGAACCATCAAAAACTACAGTGCCTTTCATGTCTGTAAATCTACCTATCATCTATCATGATTGTGTATCTCTCAATTGGAGCAGAATGATCCCATGTTTTTATTACACAACAGCCACTAACAGTTCTTCCCCTTAGATTACACTGAGAGGCAGTCGGTGCTTGAAAATGACCTTCATGTTCCTCTTCAGCCATGAAGAGAACAACTTAGATTGAGAGTGGGCCTCTCCTTCCCTCCTTCCCTCCCTAACTCCCTCCCCACCTTTCTCTCCTTCCCAGCTCAGCTAATTCGGCTTGCAGAATTATGAAGGTAATCTCACATCCTGAGGTAATGAAAAATTTAAAAAAAGGTTTTTTAATTCATCAAATGAAGAAAGAAAAGTACCTGGATATAATATATGGGATGCAAAGTTTACATTGGTGCTACAATTTAAAAACAAGTATGATGGCAGGTATATAAAAGGATGACAGTGTGAAAAGAGAAGCAATGTTCCCCACCATTCTTTTATAAAAAGGTTTTATTTTAAAATAGTGCCATAATAGTCATGACTTCTCAGGATCTGACATCTTGAAACGCATTTAGATTGATGCAGCCAGAGCCTAGAGTTCTCTTGCTGAGTAAACAGTCAAGTGTTCTTAATAGGAACTGCAGTTTCTCGACATCTGTTGGGGAAAAGGGAATGGTGAAACAACAATTTAAATTGAGATTGGTTTTGTTAAATGCATTTAAATTCCAAGATTAGTGGCGTTTCTTCTTTTTCAATTAGCATTTACTTGCAGAAAGGTTACAGATGAAGGGGCTGAGCAAGAGATCTTATGGGGAGGGTGAGTTCCCAGGGCAGTTCAGAAGGCACTAAAACTACACAAGGAGTACTGGCAGAGGACTTCAGCAAATTTAGTAACTTGTGTGCCTGAACTGCACTGCTGAAAATGTGTGCAATGTGAAAAGTTCACTTCTTTTCTTTCTTTAAAAAAGAAAATAAAGTTACCCCCCAAAAAATCTCTTGTCAAACAAGACTGTGAACTGCTTGTAAAGGCAGCAAAATCTTCCCATGCTGGGACAAGAACCATTTTTTTTCCTATTACAGATTCATATTGCTGCTCCATGGGTACTCCTTACATTTTACTCCTCATTTTCTAAAACTCTAGATTAAGATAGGAATAGGCCTGAAATTAAGTTTGAAATCAGAGCATGCATTAATTGTCTAAAATTCTCATTTTATTGTTTATTCAGTTCATTTGCATATTTTTCTATCAAGGATATAAAATGTGAGATCCAAGGGCCAGATGTGGTTCTCCGACATCCATTTGGTGGGCTTCCAAGACTTCTTTCTGTGTCAATGGTTCCAACATCTAAGTCCACTTTTGCACTGGAAAAAAGTTACAAAAAATTGAAGCCGTGAAGATGCTTACACATCTTCTTTAAACTCCTGAAAGTCACATCTAAGCAGTACTTTCAATGAATGCATCAAACGGCAGCATATAATGGCTGTGGAGGAACAACCATAAAAGAATTAAAATAACTGAAAGGTCTGTCAAACTGCATTTACACAATGCACCATCTCCATTGTCATTGTTGTCGTCATCATCATCATCATCATCATCATCATCATCATCATCTAGCAAAATAAAGTAAAAAATAGCAACCAAAGAACTGCTAAAGCATCATTTCCATTTTACAAGAACAATGAACTTGGACCTAACTGTTTGTTGGTTTATAGGGCTTATAATCAGCCAGAATCCCAAGGTTTTTGGATGGTGTATATCAGTGACTCCCAACCTTTCTGACACCATGGACCAGCAGCAGCAATTGGATGGCAGGAGGGAGAGGATGGTTTCACACATGCACAATTGGAGCTTTGTGCACTCCCATGCTGCTTGCACAGCCTGGTTCCCAACAGCCCGTGAATTAGTACTGGGCAATGGACCATGGGTTGGGGACCCCTGGTGTATATCGCTATTTTTGACAATGCATTCGAGTCAATCTTAACTCCAGGCATCTACCAGGGCAAGTCCATGAATGCTTAAGACCTACAGATAGTGATTCTGTCAATTTAGGCCTGAATAATTCATACAAACATCCCCAAATCATTGTTACTTTACTCAGTGGCTTCTTCCCCCTTTGAGGTGCTAAAGCATATCTCATAGTTTATCCAGACTTAAATATGTGGCCTTTGGATTAGTCAGTGTTCAACAGGATGTGTATTTCTTTTCTTTATTGAAATGTAAGCTGTGCCTGTGTTATTAGAGAGCTGGGGTTACAGATAGCAGTTATTTCCCTGTCCTTTGAAGTGATATAAAATGTACTGATAAACATCATTAGGGTCTTACCTATAAAATAGGAAGGTGCAAGGTAAATTCTAACTTCTGCTAAAGTTGTAGCAGAAACCTCTTCTGATTGTTCTTTGACTTTGTTTATTTATGTGAATATATCCATTGTAGAATGTAAAGGGGCATATACAAATTGAGGGAGGATTTAACTATTTTGGAAATGGCCCTGGGGCTTCCATTGAAGGATAATATATTAAACTGAATTACATTTTCAGATGGCTGTTAGAAAGATAGGGGTTTATTTTGTCTTTTCTCTGCTTCATTCACTTACCAACCTAAGCCTGGCATCTGAGGCAAAGAACATAACTAAAAGTGCCTTGTTTTCACTTTCCCCTCTGTTTTGTACTGGAGTGTCAGGAAGTGCTAGTTCTGTTAAATATGGACATTTAAAACAAGCTCAGATGGATTGCACTATTTATTGATCACATTTATATTGTCTAGTAGTTTTCACACTGTTATTGTTAATCTGATGAAGTACAGACAAAGTGGAATGAAATGTTTGGGAACTGTATACCTTATCACACACAAACCTGTTAAAAGGCCAATTTTAATTGGGAAGTGACTTGAATGAACCAGCCAAACTATCTGGTTTGAATGGCTATACAATTTCCAAAACCCAATTAGATGGAATAACAGGAACGAAATGGGAAAGTCTATAGCTTTCAAATCCCTAAGCATTCACTTTATTTGTTGTCCTTTAAAACATGTATTTATTTTGCTTTCAAACAGTTGCTACATTTTCTTAACAGGCAGATAAGAAATACTATTTTTTAGGAGTCTTCAGATATTTCTGTCAGCATCTAGAAAAAGGACAAATTAAATTAAACCTACTGCCCTTTTATTATTTATTTCAACTGTGAACCATTTGAACAACTGCTGGAAACAGGAAA
Source organism: Mimophis mahfalensis (assembly GCA_032468015.1). Classification (NCBI taxonomy): domain Eukaryota; kingdom Metazoa; phylum Chordata; class Lepidosauria; order Squamata; genus Mimophis; species Mimophis mahfalensis. The sequence goes on along the minus strand of JANHFR010002882.1, from coordinate 22,078 downwards.
TATTGAATGAGAGTTCAGTCTCTCAAAACAGATAGCATTTGATTCTCAGAGAATAATTCATTCAAGATACTTTAACTTATTGTTTGTTAACCACTGTATTTTTTCCTTCCATAATAACTTAGTCTGGAAGTTTGTTCAATATTCTTCACATATACATGGAACTAACTGGTCTTTGACTAAACTGGGGACCCTTAGTACTACTGACAATGATAATAATGTTAAGCCATCATTGTTGAAAACAAATAAATGCAGTTCTCATCTTCTTTTCTTGAAAAATTCTAAGGACATTTATGCAAGCTTCAGAATACTCTTCAAACAAGAATATTCTAAAGCCTGCATAAGGGTCCTTAAGAACCTTTAAAGTTCTTGTTCAATAATGTTCAGATATTTCTTGAATGCTTAAAATGAAGCTTTTCAGGGCTTCTCCCTCCCCTTTCCTCATCCTGTTTTATTTTTTTCAGGGGAGGGGAGAATCACAGCTTTTGTATCATGAGTCTGAGAAGAAAGATTGTCCTATCAATGATTCTGTAAACTACTTTGGAAGCTTATTTAGATGAATAAGCAAGATCAGAATATGAAAATTAAATATTGATAAAACAGATTAAAACTAAGCTTTGGAAAACTATTTGAAGCAATAGGTGTTTGAAGCAAAACAGATATGAAAAAAAAGGACAGATTCTCGCAACAACATGCAAAATAGATTTCTGATTAGGAAAGCTATTGTACATGGCAAAAGAAAGGCACAGTGAAAGAAAAACATTGGAGAGAAAAGCGAACTGAAGCAAGGTATATTAATATTTTAAATAAAAATAATGAAGAGGGGAGCGTGTAATACATTTTGGGTGTTCATTTCCTGTTCCAACAATTGAGCATTAAAATATCTTTGAGTCAAGCAATTTTAAGATCCTCAACATAAGTAATGGGACTGTCTCTATTTTCTTTCTGTCCCACTGGATCGGGGACAGTGAGCATGTTCCAGGTCCCCTCAGTGAAATTATGGGATTTTGGAAGTGGAACAGCTTCCTCCCCAGAGGTGGTATTCAGCAGTTCCAACCGGTTCCGAGGAACCAGTAGCAATAACTTTGACTAGTTTGGAGAGCCAGCAAAAACCACCTCTGATTGGCTGACACTAGCAAATACCACCTCTGATTGGCTGACAGCATAGCCACGCCCACTAAGCCATGCCCACAGAACCAGTAGTAAAAAATTTTGAATCCCACCACTGGTTCCTTCCCACATATATGATGGCCCCAGTGGCCTACTGGTCTTCAGGAAAGTAGCGGAGACCTGACTTTTCCTGTAGGTCAGGATGTTGAGGGAACTGACATAATGTTTCTGATTTATGGAAGTGAGTTTCACTGGCTTCAATATTTATATATAAAACTTTTGGTTTTTAAAAAATTCTTGTTCACTGCTCAGAATTTCTTCGAAAGATAGCAGCCATGTCAATCTAAATTTCATTCTTTAAGCAGTATCTGGTTATCAAAATTGAACTTAATACCATCTTAATGAAATGCCCCAGAGTAGGAGAAACATTATGTTGATTTGATGAGGGTTATGGTTACACAGTGACAAGCAAGGATGTAGGCTAACAGGCAGGACTGCGCTGGTATCCACAACCAGCCAACATATTCAAGCAAAATATCCATCAGAGCCCAAACGTGTTCTCACTCTATGCTATCCAGTGATAAATTGTATATGAATTGCCTATATTTTCAAATTTTTATACCTCGACACAGTACCTGAAATAGCATCACTGTAAAACAGGGCTGGCTGTGGAATTCTGGGAGTTGAAGTCCACACATTTTCAAATTGCCAAGGTTGAGAAACTGCTGTAGAGCCTGGTGGAAAATTGAAATGCCAGTCATAATATAATTTTGAAGTGGCACCATACTGGGGCTTCTTCAGAACCAAAAATCTTGTTCTAGAAACCATGAACAATTTACTCTAGCATAGGACGGGTTAACATGTCTTTCACTATAAAACTGGGCATTTTCTCCTTCACATATGGTAAGTTTCTTTGTTTGGTGCCTTTATTTTTTTGGGGGGGGGTTCCTACCTCCCCCAGAGGATGTCCCTCCAATAAAGATGTAACAGCTTCAAACTGGATTAAAAATATTCAAAATCTCCAATGTATTATAACTAAATAAAAATATCATCATTTCAGCCCTTGTGTTATTCATGTCTGTTGAACATCTCTTTTGTAAGAGCTGCTGTTGAAAACTATTAAAATTGTGATTATTTTAATGTTTTCTTTTTTCTTCTAATTAACATGATCAGTGCACATTAATATTTTAACATAAGATGTTAATTTAGTTAAAATATATAGTAGTCAGGGTTTAAAATCTCAGTATAATAGTATAACCATTTAGCTTGCTAAATCCAAATTTGAATAAGTGTTAATTTTTTATTGGCAACATAAAGTTCTGTACTATCCACTTAGTGTAAGAATGAACAATGTGTGAGCTTTTAGAAAATGTTGAACTGCAACCCTCATTGGGCTTAGCCAATACGACCAATGGAAAAGAACTATGAGAATTGCAGTCTAAGGGAAAGATAGAAGTTTAGGTTACTGATCTCCCACCTTTCTTCCATCATGGAATTCAGAGCTGCCACTGGCAAATCAAATTGCTGCTTAGTTTCAACAAGTCTTAAGTCTTATACCATTCCTAGAATAAATAAATAACCACAATAACAAAAGGATAACTGAAATGTTTTCAATAATTATAACAATTCTTCCAGTACAATTAGATAATGATTGAGAAGAAAGATAGCAGTGGCAAGAGATCTTGTTAAGATGCGAGATTCAAAGTCATTAGGAATTGCTTCAACTTTTGTTAATTTTGATGAAGGATTTTTACACTTCCAATTGATATGAGAAAGATTTTATTGTATTGGGTGACATGAAGCTTAGCAGTTTTGAGAAAATAGTTGGGAGAGTCGATAGTATGTTTATAATCATGGCCAATGGTTTGCCCTTTACAATTTTCTGAATTGCAAATCTCGGGTAAATTTGGAGAGGCTAACACATCAGCACATTTTCGCTTTCAGACGAAGAGCAGCAGGTACATTTTGACACACACGCAAATCAAACGTGTGCCTTTCATATCAGATGGGCAGAACTTAATCATATGCTTTGCTAATCTAGTATGCTGAGTCTCCCGTTAAGCACTTATGTTTTTTTGAATTTAAACAATCACACACACAAATGCCGTGGCCATGCTTTGCTCTGGAAAATGTGTAAAAGTGAAAATTATGTCAGGACAGATTGCAACTGCAAGTTGAAGAAACCCAAAATATGCTTATTGAAAAGCATGTGGGGGTGGGGCTTCTGAAAGGTTGTGAATGGATTAATAATGTTTTCCAGGGATGATACTAAACTTATGAGTCATCAATTGTAGCATTTGTATTTCCCTTCAGAAAGTCCTTTATAATAGTTACGTCAGTCAATTGCATCAGTATTAAGGATTCTACAATACACATGGGAAAACAAGCTTTAGGGTACTTTCATAAAATTACCACATGATCTTACCTTTTTTACAGATTTACATTCTACAGCAGGGGTGTCAAACCCACTTAATCACAGCAATGTCACAAGATGTATCACAACTTTTTCCCCTTCATTAAACTAGGCATGGCCGTGGCCAGTGCCTGATGCATCTGGCCTTTGGGCTATGAGATTGACAGCCCTGTTCTACAAGGTACACTGCAGGCACTCTAATCTCTTAGATTGCTGGACAGCAATTTAGTCACAATGATTGACTGTTGGATGGACGGATGTCTTATATGCCATCAACTCTTAGTCACCACATAGCTAATTTTTTCTCCATGATGATCTGTGCCTAACCTGGTCTTTCAAGACTTCTAATGGTGCATTTATTGCTGCTGCAACTGTACCTTGTTTCTTGTCAACTTCTTCTCTTTCCTTCCACCTTTTCTAGCATCAGAACCTTCTCCAGAGACCTAGCTTTTTACCTATGTGGGAATTAAAGAGCAACTGGTTACTACAGAGCCATCCTTCCCTCTCCAGAAGTTTAGGAGGATGAGGGAATGGCAATAAGGCACAATGGCATCTTAACTGCAAGAAGGAGATGGAGGATCTCTGGAACTATGATCTGGGATTATCTAGAAGTTCCCATCTATGGGAAATTTCACGCATCTCTGTGTGAGGAATTTCATTCTTCACTTTAGAGGAAACACCAAAGAACTGCTTTTAAAGCATTTCCTCTGAAACAGGAACTGTGCTAAGAACGAATTGTAATATAATTGTAGCAGCAGCCATGCGCATTAAACCAGTTGGAAAGTACTGCATATTTTCCCCCTTTCCTTCTTTCATACCATGGTTTTTAAATAGTTGCCATAACAAAGAAAAAGCTAAACTAACTTTTTAACAGTAATAATTAAATGTTCAAAGTCAATTAATTAGATTCTCAAATAAAATCAAGTTTGATTCTGCTGCCCTGAGACTAAAGGCATTTACTTGGGAATAAGCACTTTCTCTGTTGTTCAAAGAAAGAATTTTAAAACTCCAGATAATAAAAGAGCATCCATGCCCACAAGCATTTCTGACCAGTTCCCCCCTGGTTCTATTATATTTCTAAAATGAAGAATGAACATCGCAGCAGTGTTGGCTGAAGTCCAAGAGTTAATACCAGCCGTTTTTGCCACAACTCACTCATATCACCTGCTGCTCTTAAAAAGTCAATTAGTGATTCCCTTAGTCATGGAAACCTTGCCTCTGGTCCCAAATCCATTTCTAGCTGTAATGCTATTACCCTGCCATTCTCCTTTATAGAGAGAGGATCAATAGAAGACACTCTCCCTC
>JANHFR010002880.1:86150-98830 GCA_032468015.1 Mimophis mahfalensis | reverse complement strand
CTCGGGATTCGAACCACTGAACTGCCGACCTTTCTGATCGACAAGCTCAGCGTCTTAGCCATTGAGCCACTGCATCCTTCGATTTAAGTGTAGGATATACAAAACAAAACACTTCGTCTCTAGAATATTTTGTTTTTGTCAAAATATTTTTTTCTTTGAAATTACTTTCTCTTCAGAAAGATACATTTCCAAGAATGTATGAAATTCAAAGTGACCTGTTCAGGGAAAACCTTTTCGGAAACAAGTGTGTTCAATCTATATGTAATTGCCACATTGTACCTTATATATAATGCATAACATATATGTTTATAATACTCATTTCATTTTCAAATTTTATTGATAATTATGATATGTTCATGTTTGTGAATTGTCATATTTATTTATTTATTTATTTATTTAATTAGATTTAGTTACTGTTTTCACTTCAGGTTTCCAGTATTTTGTGCAAGAAAATGCTTTAAACCCTGAGTAGATCAATAGCTAGAATTGAAGTTTGTTCTCAATATTAGCTACTATATAAATGATTCTGAGGTGGTCAGAATTAGGGAGTGAAAGCAATAATCCTTCCCATTGGCTGTTGTTTCTGAAACAACATAGATTGGGAGTGGGCAATATATAAATTTATAAATTGTCAATATTTTATGGCAGAGACAGTTGTATAGTATATTTGTTTAAGGAACACATGCTTTTAGCTTAAAATCTGAATTACCTCAAATACATGCTTTTGAATTACCTCAAAATGAGCGTTTTTTAATGTTAACTTTGTTTAATGTTTGTATTAACCCTTTGCAAAATAGAATTACTTTCCAGTAGGCTATTATCTGCATTTTAAAGGTATTATATAAAAATTGGCATTTTACCTGCTAATGATTCAGTTCTGTATTACAGCTTGTTTTTGCCATTTGTCCTTTCTTTTTGCTGAATATATTCATGGTTACTATATTTAGATCTATTGGCGATAGATGGTAGTTGATAAGTATGTAGCAAAATCATGATTTTTTAAAATTTTGATTAGACCAATAAAACATGGGTACAAAATTTAAAATACAAATCCTTCTGCAAGTCGTACCTATTAGTAGAGAAAATCAGTTTTATGATAACTAGACTTTAGGATGATATAATGGGTATGACATGTAATCTGATTCTTCCTCAGAACAATTGAATGCTGTATTTTTCTTTTAATGGCTGAGCTGATATAAGGAATCCTAGTTTCTGAATCAGATAAATTAATTGATTCATTTGTCAGCTAGCTATAAGAGCCACTAGAGGCTTATAGGTTATTTAAAGTTGTATTTCAAATTCTATAGTTCAAACTGATTTCCTTAGGATCTGTTTCCAGAAAATGGAAATTTGGAAAGGGAGGGTAGTTTGATTAGTCATTTTATAAACATAGGTATGACTTCAGATTTATTCTATAGTAGAATTGTTCACACATAGAATCTCCATTGTATGGCTAGCTGTTCATTGTTTAATAAAATAATGGAAATTAACATTAAACCTGTATATTTTTTGTGTATTCTTGTTTTATATTCCCCCCCCCCCCCCAAATTTCTTTGTATGGTATGATTTTAATCTGTGCCTTTTCAAGTAATAATTCTATGCTAATATAAAGTCGTTATTTTTTTTCAGGTGGGCACTTTGGTTCTTTAAAAATGACAAAAGTAAAACTTGGCAAGCAAATCTTCGTCTGATCTCAAAGTTTGATACTGTTGAAGATTTTTGGGCGTAAGTAAAATTATAGATTTGAAACTTGAGTGATTTTTCATCTCATCTGTTAGTTATTGAGGATTATATATGAGAAAATATAGAAGGATAATTTGAGTGGGAATATTCAAAGACAAAAGTGAAATGAATTTGTAAAGAACACCTATGTATAGTGGTGGCCAAAACTGGAAACATTTTCGGAAAAGTGTATTTTTATGTCATCACTACCAAATAGGAAGATCTTGGTCTCATCACTCCAAATAACACTGTCCCATTGTTCCTCTGTTCAGGTAACATGGGTTTTAGCCCAGTTTAGTCTTTTCAACCTTTGTTTGAGAGATAAAAGAGGCTTTTTCTGTGGAATTCTAGATTTTAGGCCAAATTTCTAGATTTTAGGCTGAACAGTCCTTGCACTCAATTTCATATTGCATTGCACCATTTCATCTTGTATATACCCAGATGCCTTTCTTCTCTCATATAGGCACAGTCTCTTAATTCTTCTATCATCACTTGCTGTGGGGCACCTCTCCCTGCCTTTACCTGTGTGATTTTGTAACTGAGTCTCTTTTGTTGTTGTTGTTAGTTGCAAAGTCGTGTTCGACCCATCGCGACCCCATGAATGTTCCTCCAGGCCTTCCTGTCCTCCACCATTCCCCAGAGTCCATTTAAGCTCTCATTGACTGCTTCAGTGAATCCATCCAGCCACATCATTCTCTGTCATCCCGTCTTCTTTTGTCCTCAATCTTTCCCAGCGTTAGGCTCTTCTCCATAAAGAGAAGAATCTCTTTATACCATTTCAAAAACTTAGAAATGCCACCTTTGGTTAAGTTTCCACCAGTTTTTCTTCTAATTACTTTATAACTGTAGCTTGGTTCACTTAATAATAAAACTGTGTTTTATATCACTTTCTGGGTGACAAGTCAACTCTTTGCACCATTACTTTAATTTGATAACGTTTTACAAGCTCACTAAATGAAAGAATACAAAAAAATCCCAACCATCTTGATAGTGATCACAAAACACACTGACAAATGTCTTCCTCTCAGATTCTGACATCATTAAATAAATCCTACTGTGATCTGATTGGCTCATTGTCAAAACAAGATGACACTTGATTGGCTCTCTAAACACTCATGCTCATTGGCTACAATCTGATGAAGGAAAGTTACCTGATATCAAGCTGTGCTTCCTTTTTCTGGTTATTTTGCTATAACTTTTCAAAGGATACAGATAATTGAACAAACTTTGTTGCATTTACATTCTTGATTAAATTATCTTTCCATTGATATATAATTTTATGGTACTACTCCAAAAAATGGTGCTATTAGCCATCAAACCTCAAAAGGTTTTCATAATTTTAGCCACTACTGTATCTATAACATAGTGATGCCCTTCATGTTTTTGTTATTTTTCAATAGAATAATTGTATTTACTTATAATCTGCTTCTTTTTTTCTTAAATCCCTCTTTTTGTTCATTATTTACTCTATCATTTTGATTCTCATTTGACTTTTCCTAATGTATAGAAATTACTGCCTTGCTATTTCGATTACACATCCTTTCTTGTCTTTTTTTTTGCCAATGCTAAATTCCAAAGGGTTACTAAGGTCACCTAGGAGTGGAGGTGGGGGCTTGTTCTTTTAAAAAAATCAATTTGGAACCATGTGATCAATCAGCTCTTATCAATAAACAAATCGTAATGATTCATTATTCAATATTAATTGGCAAAAGAGCAACCAAAAATGTTAATTATATATTTTAATACTTATCAAATGAATCCATTTTGTGTTCCAAGTTACCACTTTCTCTGCAATATAAAGCAATGAAATATTCCCCTATTTATACATAAATCTTTAAAGCATCACCAGTTCTGGTAAAAAAAAAAATCCACTAATGCTTCCCAGTAACCACATCATATATATTTTAACTGTGGTTGAATAAATCCACTTTATATTCCTTCCATTTGCTTTTAAAAGCTTGATCCTTTATCTCTATAAATAATGTCCCCCAAGTTGATTTCTAGTCATTTTCCCTTTGTCCCTCTCATGAACTATTTCAGTAGTTTAACACTTCTCTTTTGTAAATCTCAAGTAAGAAGGCTTTCCAAGTCACTCTTCTGATATATTATTTGTAATTTCCTTTAATAATTAAGGCAATAGCCAGTTTGACTTGTAAATGTATAAAGGCATATGTTTCCCTATCCCCTATAAGTTTGCCCCATACTGGGGTGGCTTACTTACAACATATGAAAATGGAATTAACAGGGGATATAGAAGAATAACATATTTTACTAGATAAAACAGGGAGTGAGGGTGATTTGAATGCTGATTTGAAAATGGATTGGGGGAAAAATGCTAGACTGCAAGAGCGATGTGAAAAAAGATACTGTTGATTTGAAAAGGATTTAGAAGTGCCAATCTGCAGGGATGATATGAGAAAGAACGCCACAGTGGATTTACATTTGAAACCAGCTGATATCTTAACAACTAAAGAAGACCTACAAATAATAAATCAGAAGAATGATGTGGAAAGCCTTCTTATCTTGGATTTATAAAGGAGACATGTTATACTACTAAAATTGTTCCCGAAAGGAGACAAAGAGAAAACGATAAGGAATCAACTTGTGGGATATTATTTGATGAGATTAAAGATCAAGCCTTTAAAAAGGAAACAGAAGTATAAAGGGAGTTTATTTTACCAGGGTTAAAATACATGTATTGTGGTTTCTCGTAGAATTAATGGATTTTTTGTGTTTGTGTGTGGGCAGAACTGGATGATGACGCTTTAAAGACCTACTTATAGATGAGAAGAGGGTTGTTTTGTTTTGTTTTTTTGCTTTGTTTCTTAGAGAAAGTGGTACGTTGGAATACAATATGGATTTATTTCACTAAACTTAAAATACCGTTATCAGTGGTGGGATTCAAATATTTTTACTACTGGTTCTGTGGGCGTAACTTAGTGGGCGTGGCTGTGCTGTCAGCCAATCAGAGGTGGTATTTGCTGGTGTCGGCCAATCAGAGGTGGTATTTGCTGGTTCTCAAAATTATCGCTACCAGTTCTATGGAACTTATCGGAACTGGCTGAATGCCACCTCTGGTATACGTGTTACTGTTTCTGAGAGATTTTAATAGACTTTTGCTATTAGGATTGAATGCTGAGCTTTTATAATTTGATTATTGGTAAGGATTGAGGTATGAGAAGAAGATATTTTTAATTGAAATATTAGAGAAGGTGTTAAAATTACTGAAATTGTTTATATTTGTCTGGAGAGGGAGTCATCTTTTATATATATTTTATTTCTTCTCTTTTCTCTCCTTAACACCTTATTTCTTTACTTTTTATATTGTACTTATTTTGGATTCGTTTTCTATCTTTGTAATAAATGTAAACATTTAATCTTTATTTTATTTGAATAGATTTGAACTTTTTCACACTTTTAAAGAAACTATTCATTGCTTTATTGGTATACATTGCATCAATAATATACATATCTTTAGAATAAAATACATATGGTAAGCATAGGTACTTATGGAAGATGTATTCTATTCAAAGAACTCAAACAGAAACTGCTGTTACGTATAATGTACAGTGATGAAATTGATATGTGCACATTTCTTATAGTAATAATCAGAAGAAGGGCCATTTCTGAATCATACACAGCAGAATATATATTAAAGCAGCCTGTAGTTGTGGAAATAGGCTTTGTGTTAAGTCCTAAATATTGGAATATATGTTGCTTTCCTTAACATATTTGGAATGCTCTATGTAGCCTACGATTAGGGACTGTTAAGATTGAAGCTTGGCATGAAAATTACGGTACATTTTTATATTATTTTATACTTGGTGGTCTATCAGAAGAGTCTGGTTATTTATTTTCATGAGACCTTGTCAAAGGAATATAGTTTTCTCGCTGTTGATTAATGAATAATTAGTCAACAGCCATCATTTCTTGCATTAATTACTGTAATTCTTTTCCCCCTTCGCTTGAATTATGAAGCTTCTAATATTTTTAGAACCTACCATGTTTGTCAGAAGAGAATATAATCCAGCTCTTGAACTTGGACAGAAATAATTGCCTAGGTTAAGTCTGAAATCCGGTTATTATTTATAGGATATGGAGTAGGTGGTACAGGCTGCTAGGAATAATAATTTCGACACACAAATACTAGAATAATCACGGGCCTCTGATTTGGAATAAAGAGGAAAAGCTACTAACCTGTGCCTTAGAATTTTTTGTTTTTTCAAATCAATGTAATTTTTGTTGTTGTTAAAACAGACTGGTGTCATATTTCTCATGATTTAACTCTATGTTACCTGTTTTGCTGGGTTTCTCTAGGGCCACAAATAGTGGATCAGCAAAGCAGAGGTATTTTCATAATATATACTTTCTTCCTCTGATTAATTATTTAAGACCTTGCTTTTTTTGCTTAGTGCTTCCTTCAGATTCCTATTTTTTTGCATTAACTTTTCATTGTTGTTTGAGGCAAGCTGGTGTGATGCAAATGTGTTCCATGTTTTTCAGGACTTGTCTATCTATGCTAGTTGTTATTGCCATGATTGTTTGGTGTTGAAATAGTCTTGATGCTTTTGAGAACACATTAAGATAATTGCAAGTACAAAAGTCTTGTTTTCATTGTACACTGGGTTCAATTGAAGGCATACAGGAAGTGGATGAGCCAGGAGGTCAAAATGTTTTTATTTATTTTAATTCTTTTGATAAAAAAGATGATTTTTTTAAACACATGAGAATAGCCTGAAACATTATACATACATATTGTACAGCAAAGGGTACCTTGCCACAATGTCCTCTGATACACTGCTGCTATTCTTATAGATTGAACATTATTTCATGCAACTATGAAGAGATGTAAGGATATTATTTCTGATTTGTGGGATTTTTATTTAAATTCATGTACATTATATCCCTTTGAAAAACAAAGCCATTTGTGGATTTGGGATATTACTGCACCATTTCAAGTTAATCGCTGTTTATAAAAGTTGTTGACAACCTTAAGGATGAACCGTATAGTTTTTGAGAAAGGTGACAAGGGTTAACAATGAACTGGGTTATTTCAGAACTGTAATTTAGCTTTACTTATGTCTGGTCTTTGAGAAATAGTATTACTGTGAAAAGTCTGAAGTGAGACGGCCTCTCTTCCGGACAGATTTAACAGTATTACTTTGAAATTCTGCTAGTCTGCCATAAGTCCAGATGTAGTAAACTGAATTTAAATTGGCTAATATAGCATTTTTCAAATAATTTCTGATTAATAAAAAAATACCTAGGAGCCTAAGCCCAGAAGCAGCTGCCCCAGTTCTACTTGTTATCAACGAAGTCAGTTTACTGTCTCTTTTTGAAAGTAGTCACTTTGTGTGAGAAAATGAGCTTGAGTATGATTAATACTCTGCCTGACAATCTGGATGGGGAGCTCCCAGTTGACTTGCAAACAGAATATTGTATTTCCACTGTGTATCTATCTGGGAAAGACTCATTGCTGCCTGTCTGAAACTGAATGTGTTAACATTTCCAGTTAATGTTCCATAAAAATGCACTGTGGATTAATGGCCAAATAAATTAACCTCTTCTAGTCGGGCAAGGTAAATTCTCCATTAGAAATAGCAATTTGAAAATGCGCTTTTGCCTGAGGATTTGCATTTTGTTTATCCAGAGAGGAACTAGCACTGTGGCAATTGGGTTTAGAGACAAGCCATAGGAGAAGAAATTGAAACAGCTGCAGATGTTTAACCTAAAGTTGAGGAGATTAAGTAGAGGTGAGTCACAGCCTTGAAATATTGGTAGTACTGTATTGAATAACAAGGAGCAGAATAGTTCTCCATTACACCAGAGAGTCAGTATAGAATCAGTGGGTAGCAATTGTAGGAGAACAGATTTTTGGGTAACTGTTAGTAGAAATTTCTTAATGGTAAGAGCTGTTCAGTCTGCCATAGAGAGAATAGGCAGGCCTAAGGAAGTATGGATTCAGGGTTCAAGGGACTCTGGGCAGCTTACAAGATTAACAGGTCAGGAATGATCTGGATCCCCAGTGGCTGCTGGCTCCATAGAGTTGGCGCAGCCACAGAGAAGGCTCTCCCCTGTGGGCTCGCCAGCCGACATTGTTTGGTTGACGGGACCTGTAGGAGGCCAACTCTGTGGGATCTGATGGGGCGCTGGAAGTGGTAGACGGTAGTCGATAGTAAAATGGTCTTGAAAGTAATCTGGTCCTAAGCCATGTAGGGCATTCAAGGTCATAACCAGCACCTTGAATTGCACCCGGAAGCCCACTGGGAGCCAGTGCAGCTCACGCAAGAGTGGTGTTATATGGGTGTACTGAGGTACATCCATAATCACCCGCGCAGCTGCATTCTGGACCAGCTGAAGCTTCTTAATGTTTTTCAAGGGCAGCCCCATGTAGAGCATGTTACAGTAATCTAACCTCGAGGTGATGAGGGGCATGAGTGACAGTGAGAAGTGCCTCCCAGTCCAGGAAGGGGCGCAACTGATGCACTAGGCAAACCTGTCCCCCGGCCACAGCCATTAAATGATGTTCTAATTTCAGCTGTGGATCCAGGAAGACACCCAAGTTGCACACCCGTTCTGAGGGGATTAATGTTTCCCCACTCAGAATCAATGATGGACACTCAACTGGACCCCAGGAGGAAGGGATCCAAAGCCACTCAGTCTTGTCTGGGTTGAGCCTAAACCTGTTTGTCCACATCCAGACCCTCACAGCCTCCAGGCACCGAGACATCCTCTTAACAGCATCACTGATCTGATCCGAGGTACAGATGAACAGTTGGGTATCATCAGCATACTGATGGTACCCCACCCCATACCATCAGATGACTTCACCCAGCAGCTTCATGTAGATATTAAATAAGATAGGCAAGAGGACTGAGCCCTGTGGCACCTCACATAGTAAGGGCCTAGGGTCTGATCTCTGTTCCCCTACTAACACCAACTAAGAACGACCCAAGAATACCATGGTCAATGGTATCGAAGGCTGAGAGGTGAAGAAGCACCAGGACAGAGGAATGTCCCCTGTTCTGGGCTCGCCAGAGGTCATCCATCAGCACCACCAGTGCCGTCTCAGTGCTGTACCTGGGCCTGAATTCAGACTGAGGGATCCAGATAATCGGCTTCTTCCAAGGTCTGCAGGAGTTGGAGTGATACCACTTTCTCAACAACCTTCCCTAAAAAGGGGAGGTTGGAGACAGGAGGAAAATTCCTTAAATAGGCCAGGTGCAGGGAAGGCTTCTTGAGCAGGGGCTTCACAACCACCTCTTTCAAGGACAGCAGGTAGAATCCTTCTCTCAGAGAAGCGTTAATTACTGCCTGGAGCTAGCCTCGTGTCACACACACACCCTGACAAGACAAAGGGCACAGATCCAGTAAAGAGGTAGCAGCGCTCATTGCACCCATGGCCTTGTCCACTTCCTCAGGACCCACAGGATCAAACTCTTCCCAGATAACAGGACTAAGACTTGCCCCAGTCATCTCAGTAGATCCTGACCAAACAACGTCCAGGTCTGTCTGAATCTGAGCAAATTTATCTGACAGATACTGAACAAACTCAACCCTGTAATGGTTCTTCCATCTCCACTGAATTCAAAAGGTCACCCTAAACAAGGCGGCTGGGCGACAATCTGCGGATGCAATAAGAGCGGAAAAATGAAGCTGCTCTGCTGCTCTTATCTTCATTAAATGAGCCCTGATGCAGGATCTTAATAGTGTTCGGTTGGATTCAGATTTACTGGACCTTCATCGATGCTCCAGATGTCTCTTTTGGCACTTCATCTCCTGGAGCTCCTCCGTGAACCAAGGAGCCCTCTGAGATCTACTCACAGTGAGAGGTCGCAAAGGCACAACCCAATCTAAGGCCCTGGCAGCTGCCCCGCTCCAGGCAGCAACCAGAGCCTCAACTGAACTGTGGGCAAGGGACTCAAGTATCTCCCAAGCTCCCTCTGGAACCCTTCTGGGTCCATTAGGCTCCTGGGGTGGAACCACCTAATCGGTTCTGCCGCCCTGCAGTGGGGGGTGAGTATCAGGAACTCCAATCTCAGCAGGGAGCGATCTGACCATGACAAGGGTTGGATGGCTATATCCCTCAAATCCAGATCATCTCGCTACTGCCCCAAATTAAACATCATGTCAAGTGTATGTCCACTCCCTATGAGTTGGACCCTGAATTACTTGGGTCAGGTCCATGGTTGTCATGGAGACCATGAACTCCTGGGCTGCCTCAGAGGTTTTGCCAAGGGATGGCAGGTTGAAGTCCCCAAGTACCATCATTTATTTATTTATTTAATTAATTAAATTTATATACCGCCCTTCTCCCGAAGGATTCAGGACAGTGTACAGTCCAATTTACAAGTATACAATAGAAAAATTAAAACAAAGATTAAACATATTTAGGACTAATTACAATAAAAATTTAAAATTGCCAATTAAAACCAACCCATTAAAATTAGTGTTTCATTAGGCCCGACCAGCCTGTTCGAAAAACCAAGTTTTGAGGACACGGCAGAAGGCTCGCAAATCGGGGGCGACCTGAATCTCCGGGGGCAACTCATTCCAGAGGGTGGGGGCTGCCAGCCGACATTGTTTGGCCGACGACACCCTGAGGAGGCCAACTCTGTGGGACTGTACTGGCTGATGGGAGGCTGTCGCTGGCAGTAGGTGGTCCTGCAAGTACCCTGGTCCCAAGCCATGGAGCGCTTTAAAGGTCATAACCAATACCCTGTATCGCACCCGGAAAACCACTGGAAGCCAGTGCAAGCCGCGCAGGAGAGGTGTAACATGGGAGTGCCTGGGCACCCCATAAATAACCTGTGTGGCTGCATTCTGAACCAGTTGGAGCCTTCGGGTGCTCTTCAAGGGGAGCCCCATGTAGAGACCGTTACAGTAGTCTAACCGGGAGGTGACGAGGGCATCAGCCTGGGGAGCTCCATCAGCCTGGGGAGCTCCATCAGCCTGGGGAGCTCCACCGACAGCCCGGCTACTGCCTCGAGTAGTGATGCCACACAGCTGGGAGGCAGGTACATGAGCAGCAAGTCCAACTGAACCCCTGAGTCCAAGCGGATTACCAAATCAGCATACCGACCCTAACAATCTGGGTCCTCATTTTACTGACCTTGGAAGGATGGAAGGCTGAGTCAACCTTGAGCCGTGAGGATCAAACTCCTGGCAGTGAACTGAATTAGCCTGCTATACAGCATTCTGTCTAGTGTGCCATCATGGCTCCTAGGGTGGAGTGAAAGAGTTACCTGATAATTTCAGCTCCCTTCTGTGCATGGAAGAGAATTCCTCCAAGGAGTTGCAGGAACAGAGCTCAAATCTTCAGGATCTGACTTTAGCCATGGGAAGTTGAGATTCCCTCCTGGCTGCCTCCTCCTTGAAAGAGCTCCTGCCAGGAAGGAATCTCAGCTCTGTAGCAGGTGGTAGCAGCTTACAGCCGTCCCTGCCGGCTTCCCCACTGATTTTCTGGGGAAGCTGGCAGAGAAGATTGCAAATGGAAATACATAATTGTGGGGTACTTGGCAACAGCTGTAAATGCAAACAGGTCACTAAGCACCCAGATCATGATCATGTGACCCTGGAGGGATGTGGTGAAAAGTTTTGTAATGGATGGAAGAGTTGTACAGGTGGCAAAGCACCTATTCTATGGCTGTTGTAATTGATATTTCCCTCTGCCCAATTAAATTAATAGTTGTAAGCTGAGGACTACCTGTACTATTACCCAGTTTTTATGTAAGAGTTGTTTTATTTTTTATTTTTTTTAATGCTATTTTATGCTATTAAAATGTTTTTTTACATCCCAAAAGATTCAACAGTCATTCTCGTTAATGGCAACGAGGCATATTTTGACAGATGGATAGACCAGTAAATTTAGCTATCTGTTAAACTTCATTCTGATTTTGCACAAATGCTTTTCATTACAGTATTCCATTAGCTGTTTTTGGACGTGGGTTTACTGCAATTCCAAAAATAGCACTATTCCATTAAAAAATCATGAGCCAAAGTAGCCCAGCTATTATTCCACATCCAGGTTCTCCTGTTAGTATTGGGAGTGAAATTAGCACAAGGAAAGAGCAAACAGATAAGGGGAAACAGCATTTCCTTGTCCATCAGCCTACACATAGCAGTTCTTCAGTTTCTCTTTTCCGATTTTAGATTTGCTACCATCCACATGCACAGATACACTCATTCTGTTTTTAAAAGGAAGATCTATTATTGCTTGTCCAATAGAACTGTAAACCTGAGTTTATAATGTGCCAGATAAATGCACTTGTTAAGCACTTAGACTGATTTTATAACAAAGGTTGTATCAGAAGAAGCTGCAAAGCATTACATTTTACACCAGAATAGCAGAGATACATGTAAATGTAATAGCCTAAGAATCAGTTGTAAGTGATGTTGAAATTAGGTCTTTTTAAGACTGGCAGAGCATCTACTGGATAGCAAGATATGAGAATGACCCTACGGGGGAAAACGATTTCTGTAGCTGCAGAGATAACTTTGGTAAAGTATGCAGGAGCCATTAAAAAGGGGGAAAAAATAGACAACTGTCCTGGGAAGTAAGCGGAAGGTGAGAGAAAGAAATTAAAAATAGATTCTGTTTGGTATAAGAGGTGGCAGAGGGAAATATCAGGCTTTCTAAGTTTTGCTAGTATATTTTACTATGTATAAATTAAAAATAAAATTTCCTACTAGAATAAAGTACCATTCTTATGATCCTTGCAATATGTTCCATCACATGCTTCTCTAATAGTGATTAGTGGTTAACTCTCAGGTGGTATGTGCTCAAAGGGAACAGAATGCCTGCATCTTAGAACGCTCTGTGATCCATTGCCCAGCGATGCCCTCGAGGTGATGTCCCGATGCCTGGAGGCGGTTCGGGTTTGGATGGGGAAGAACAGGCTTCGTCTGAATCCCGCCAAGTCTGAGTGGCTGTTCCTATCTGCATCCCGAGATCCACA
>JANHFR010002880.1:50925-61761 GCA_032468015.1 Mimophis mahfalensis | reverse complement strand
AAACGGAGATGAGCACCGCCCCCTAGAGTCGGGAACAACTAGCACATATGTGCGAGGGGAACCTTTACCTTTACCTATAGCCTAGTAAGTGTGTAATAGCATTATCTCTTAAAAATGTATGTACCTTTATTAGAAATACTTTATTGTTAAAATTACTAATCATCATCTTAATAATAATATTAATGAAATAAGTTTGATATATTGTAAGATATATCTAATCAGCATCTATCAATAAAACATCTCTCCTGTTTTTGACCACAGACATTCTCTGGAGAATGATTGAAAGCTATTTTGAAATCAATACAATTCATGTACAGAATTTCCTTGCAAGCACTGCTCCATGGTTGATTTCCTTATCCTGAATCCAGTGTGCTCTTCCATAAGAATGGCTTCTTCCAACCAGTTCATTTATTTCAATAAAGATACCTAGTATAATCTTCTGATAATGCTTAGTAGGCTAATTGAATGATAATTGGATGGGCCCAGACTTTTAAATATAGGGACGATAATAGAGGCACAGTGGAACCTTGGTTAACAACTGCTTCTGTTCGCAACCAAATCAGTTCACAACCAAAAAATCTGCTAAACGTTTGACTCAGTTCACGAACAAATCCTCAGTTGGCAACCAAACACAGCCCCAGCAATTTTCCCTTCTGCACCATTTTGTTTATAAAATAGCCATAGCCGGCATCCTCCTCCTGTTCCAGGCACTTCTTCTTAGTCAGCGCCTGTCAGCTGTGGGTACTCCAGCTGCTTGACAATCAGCGCCGATCACCTGCGGATGGGAGGAGCAGGCTGTTTTTTTAGTGTTAGGGTGCATTCTGTGGCATATTTAACTATTTGTGTGCTTCAAAATCTTTTAAAAAACATCGGGGTCTGGAACGGATCAATGGTATTTCCATACAACCCAATGGGAAAATTTGTTTTGGTTCACAATCAACTTGATTCACAACCAAAGATATGGAACCAGTTGTGGTTGTGAACCGAGGTTCCACTGTATTCCATTCAGGGGCATTTTTAAATGTCGAAGTTAAAGCTTTTAACTGAATTCCTAGATTCATGCCTATCAGTCAATGCTTAGTTCAGTCAGGGCTGCAGGGATGATGTCCCTCCCAGGGGTTTTGCCATTTTTCAGTTGTGTGTCTAGTTTGGAGATTTTAGTTAGAGTGGCAGGAGGCTAATATTTTAGCTTCTCCTGAACCTCTTGGTAATTATAGGGTTACAACTTTAAGAAGCATAAAATGATCAGCATTAAACCTCCCATGTGGAAACTATAATTGGACCCTCTAATTTAGCGCTAGTTTCACTCACATGGTCAGAGATGATATACCAAAATGTGTTGTTATTCCTGATGTTGGTGACCTGAATCAGTCTTTCCCAGAAAGCTTTCTGCACATCTCTCTTTTTTTTTCATAGAGTTTTACTCCCCCCCCCCCTTTTTTTTTTGCTTGTGAAGAGATTTTAGGAATTGCAAAAAGCGTTTACTCTTATATAATTTAAAACATTCAGCTAGGAAGTTCTTAGCTTTTATATATTCCTTACAGACTGGGGCTGGGATTTTCTTTTACTTATTCCTTGTTTGGTTTTACTAACTAGTTACTAGATAGCAGAATAACAGAGTTGGAAGGGACCTTGAAGGTCTTCTAGTCCAACCTCCTGCTCAATCAGGAGATCCTATACCATTTCTGACAACTAAATCTTTTCTTAAAAACTTCCAGTGATGGAGCACTCATAACTTTTGAAGGCAAGCTATTTCACTGATTAATTGTTCTGTCTGGAAGTTTCACCTTATTTCTAGAATGGTTCTCTCCTTCATTTTGCCTATATTCTTTTTAACTCTATTTTTATTTTATTAAAAAAAAGTTAAAATACAAAACTAAAAAAAATTAAGAAAGAAAAAACCTATAGCAAACAAGACATTGAAAGAAAAAAGTGCATTAAAAAACCCCCAACACACACTCTTGTTTGCAACCAAATCCATTCTCGAACAAAAAAGCCACCCAAGTTTTGAATTGGTTCACATCTCAGAACTTGGGTGGTGAACAAACACGGTCTGGAAAGACTCCTTTCTGTGCTGATTTCCCATTCTGCACATGCACAGAATTGTCTGCATATGTGCAGATAGTGCTGCTTCAGATTGTGACCAAATTGGTTTGTGACTGCAGTCTGAGAATGGATTGGAGTTGCAAATTGAGGTTCTACTCTGTAGACATATTATCCCCCGTTCCCAGTTGAATACTGATTAATATATTACTACAATATTAGTTTCCCACCGCTTGTGAAACAAGCCCAATTTTTTATAAGCTACAGAGTCTATTTTAAAATTGTTAACCTGTCACCTACATATAATATTAGTTAACAATTACAATATTTTGTAACTATTACAAAATAGTTAACAGGAAGAACAATAATAATAATAAAGGCAAGGTTAAAATTTCAAAACACACTACTAAAAAAATGTTACTGTAATAATCTCATAGAAAACTCACCACGGCATCTTATCTATCCATATCAGAGTAATCAAATATTCATATTTGTTTTTTTAATATCATCTCATCAATTGTTGTCTGGTTAAATATAATACATTCAGTCTCCACAATTGGTCTATCTTCCCAGTAAAGTCCATATGAAAATGGTTTCTGAGTGTGATAAATCCATTCCCCAATCTTCAGTCTTCCTAGTAAAAGCCAATTTATCACTTCCCCATTCACTCAGGCTTCTGCTGTTATAACAGAATGAAGGTTTGAACTTCAAAGAGGTGTATGCAATCAATTCAAGTTAGTTCTAAATCTGTACAGTCCATACCTCTTTCCAATGGTCTGTAACTTTCAAATCATATTTCTTTTGTGAATCTAATTTATCTAGAGCTACATGCATCTGAATACTTTAAAAAAAATACTTTCAACTAAAAATTGTATGTTACCAAACAGTCTTTTTCCATGTATCAGCCATCCTTGCTTCTCTGTAATCTGATACTTTATTGCTCTGTGTAACTTAGCCAGGAAATGAAGAACACTGAAGCAAAGTGAAAAAATAAATTAAAAAACAGGAAAGATACTTTCTGCATATTTTGATCCAAGATTAAAAGAAAAATTTAAAAAATAAGCTCCAAATATTGTGCAAATTAATAAAATGGAAAAACCCTGTGGTGAAAGTCCAGTATTATTGTAAATCATTTTTGGCATTCAAGAACATACTATGTTTCTTTACGGAATGGCAAAATTTATTCAAAGCAACAAAATAAATCAAAGGGAAAAAGGGAAAAAGAATAGCTAGAGTACAGCAGGAAGTTAAAATAAATCAGCATTCAACTGACCAGTCAACTTTTAAAGATAAAAAGCAGAGTGAAACAGAGGATTCAAAAAGTGACGTTAAAACCCAGGCAGGCTTAAGAAAACAAACTGCTCAGAGGAAGATGGATGACCACTCCCACAAGAGTGGAATCTTCAAGACTGCCCAGTTGGGTCCATGGCCATCTGAAAGTCCTCTTGGGTCCCCTAAGCGTTACCATTTAAAACTAGGGAGCAGCACTGTCAGAGAGCTAACTTTGGCAGCAAAAACAGCAGATCATCAGCAAGAGAAAAAAAATCCCAGCAGCCATCTTAAGGGAGGAGTCCTCAGACATAGGTGTTTATAACAGGTGGAGGTAGCCAACCCAAAGTCACAGTCTGTGCAGCTAAACTACAGAGTTCCATGGGGCATAGCAGGGTGGATCTTATTTGAGACACCAGTACATAGACCACCACTTGGCCTCCTCATTTTCCTTAATTAAATGGACTTGAGAAAATGCACTACAAAGTTATCAAGCTCAGTATCTTCTGTGGACCATGTCTTCTCTAACAAAATAATGATCCATCCCTGAACTTACACAGTAGGGGGAAGTGTGTGTTAGTATATGTCTGTATGTGTGTGTATGTGCATGCATCATTGTGCATGCTTCCCATCTCCACAAAAGCACTTTTATAAAGGCAAGCATGTGTAAGGATGCACATACACACAGATCTGTAGGAAGAAGAGATTTGCCATTGGCTGCATACTTTCCCTCCCACACTGCTAACTCTGCTAGTGTAAGATTAGCAGAACTAGTGGGGGGAGGGAAATCTAACATCTAATGATGATGAAAAGAAAACAGTTTTGCCAATGTCTGAGGAAAAAAACAGCCACTTTTCTGCCTTGTGGCCCAACCCATTCTCCTTTCGTATCCCAAAATCTTGAGCTCTAGAGAGCTTTAAAAAGATAAATCAGTGTTCAGTGATAGGGGGTTGGTGCAGAGAAGGCCCAAGCAGCTGTGAGGACTCCAAGGGCTGAGAAATGGAACATGAGATACTTCATTGTGTATGAGGCCTTGGGTGACTGGAGACAGGTCTTGTTCTAGCCCCACATGGTCTTCCCCATGCCTAAAGTGTCCTGTGCACACTTAACAACCAGCATAATTGATCAACAAATTCATTGAAGGGAGCAGGGAGCAGGACTTATTCCCTTAGAGTTACGGCTGTAGTGGGCAGGCTCCATTATGGTTCATACTTGAGGACTGCCTGTACTTTATCCTTGACTGCAAATATGAAACAGTTATTTAAAAAAAATCTAATCCATAATATATTGAATTGTGTGCTTTTGCATTACCATCAAGTAGAATTGCCTGAACTACATACCTAGTTCTGAGTACAAACATTAAAAAATACAACCGGTTGGAAGTGAACCAGCAGCTACTGGATCTGTAACAGCCAAATACTTGTTTTTTATTGTACTATTTAGAATTAAGGTTTATATTAATTTATTTATTTTTTAAAATGAAGATAAATTTCTTCCAAAAAATTTATTGGGGAATATCATCTGCACGTATGGCCTTCAGCAGCCTCTTGGGTAGAGTATTGCAGATGTTCTATATTGGTATGGCAGTGATGTCAAAATAGAAATAGTAATTTATTGCACCACTGATTGAATCTGCAGGGAACACTTTAGAAAGTTGGCATCAATTATTGTGATGGAAATTGACCAGAATTGGCTTGAGGAGTAGCCTTGGATTTGAAAAAAATGATAACTATTTTAGATTTTATATGCAGAATTATCTTATTTCTTCTTAGGTAGAAAATTAACATTAGTAGAAGTGTTTAGCTGGGTACATTTGGAAAGCTGGTGTCCTGGCTGGTGACCAGAAATCCTCCTACTCTTGAACTACTAAAGTCCCATTTATTTATTACTACTATTTTGATGAACTGTTCAGTAATGTCTGATTGGCAGTATTTATATTTCAGTTCTTCTGTGAAAGCTGTAGGTGATGTATATGGAAGTTTCCCTAAATTTATCTCTACAACATTTGTATGAAGTAGTCTCTGCTGATAGAAGGTGACTGCCCAAGTCGTCTAGAAAACTATGTGTCTGCAGGGGACCTGGACAGCCTGTTCATTTACTATTTATGCACTACTCTATTTACCATCTTCTGAAGGGAAAGCTACTAATAATACTGTCCTGCGCTCCACTTGCAGCTCCTTTTTTCCCCTTCAGCATTCAGTGGCTTCTGACAATCACCTTAGATCAGGGGTGTCAAACTCTATTTCATTGAGGGCCATGTCAGGTTTGTGTTTGACCTCAGGAGGCCAGGGTGCGTGTGGCTGGGGTGCGTGTGGCCAGCTCAACATCACACATTTTGGGCATGCCTGTGGTGGCCCGGGCGGGGCTGGGGGATCCTCCTGCAGCCCCTCCACCACCAAAAATGAGCTTAGAAGGGCTGCCTGCGGCCCTCCCAAAAAATATTTGCTGCTTAAGATTTGAAATGTAGAATGTGTTTGACTTATAGTCTTAACACATTTCATCTGATGAGAGGAGATATGCCAGACTCTTTGGTGCTGTGTTTTTTGTACCTATAGAAACCACTTGACAGCTACTGTATATGTAAACCTGGAAAACTAGAAAGGGGTATAAAATGTCTTTTCTGCTTAATTCCTTTGCTGTTAAATTTAAAATACATGCTATTCAATGCTGTTCTATCTTGATGAATGAAATTGGGTAGAATTTGTTTATATGTAGTCCTCAACTTACAACCACAATTGAGCCCAACATTTCTACTACTATGCAAGACAGTTGTCAAAAACTGTCTAGTGAGTTTTACCCCATTATACAAACTTTTTTGTCACAGTTGCTAAGTAAATCATGGTAGTTAGGATATTAACATGGTTGTTAAATGAATGGGGCTTCTCCATTGACTTTGCTTCTCAGAAGATCACGAAACGTGATCACATGACCCCAGGACATTACAACCATTATAAATACATGCAGCTGCCAAGCATCCAGATTTTTATCACATGACAGGGATACTGCAACTATTATAAATGTGAAAAATGGTCATAAGTCACTTTTTGGCTTGCCGTTGTAACTTCAGAGTCACTAGAATGGTTGTAAGTCAAGGTCTATCTATATTTTAAAGTTTTTGTCCTCGTGCAAATTCTTGTCTTGATTGAGACATGCTTTTAAAAAGTTACAATTTTTCTGTTCATATATATTCTGTCCGGCTGAACTGATGTAAGTAGTATGTAGTAAGAAGCATAATCAAACAACAAAGGGGCAATTTGGCTTGAGAGTTATTCTACAAAATTACACCATAATCAGTTATTTGTCTGCTGATTTTAAAAGACTCCAATCCTTTTTAAGAAGAGAATTTTATCTAGATCTTATAACCCACGGTCACTCATGGGAACATACTGCTGACTGAGAGACCATTATAATGTTTTACTTGGTCAACGTGCCCAATGGAAGAGAAGTACTAAAAATAAAGTGGACAGCACATCTCCTTAACAAGTACCCATGAAGGGTGCGGTTGACATTCTAAGAGAGACATCCAACTAAAACTATAGATAAACTACCCAAAGTCATCTTTTGGTGGTGATGCCATTTAGGGAGACCAAGATGATGATAAAAATTCATCCAGGGACTACAAGACTATTTATGGACTGATATGGGATGTCATTATTGGATGCCAACAGGCCTGGGGACCCCAGACTGGGGATGGAGCCCATCAAGCAGCTTGTTTGATAATTGTTGCAAGGGAAATGGGAGTTGTTGCTTTTTTAACATGGTTTTTATATTGTAAGCCGCCCAGAATCACTGAGAGTGAGGTGGGCAGACATAATAAAATTTCCTAAATAAATAAATAAAAAATGGAAAAATATTTTAAGAAAACCAGAAGAGAGGGCAGCTTTTGCTTTTTATTGAGAAGTTGAAAGGTCAAAGGTTAGATGGAGCACTTCACTTGTGCTTTCCTGAAATCTCTTAAAATGAAGGATTTGATCCCACCTCACCAACCATATGGGCAGATGTTAAGGGTCCCAACCTTCCACTGCCTTTCTGCAGCCTTCAGTATCCTCCAGATTTTTAAAACCATTCTTAGCATTAAATAAAACAAACATGCAAATGTCCTATTAGATGCTTTTTAGAAGCAAAAATAATTGATCAGTACAATTTCAGTTGTAAAACTTTCAAAGCAAAATTTCTACATTATAATTCTGAAGCATTCACTTCTTCTACTCTAGATTTTTTTAAAAAATGAGAAATGTTGAAAACTGTTAATCTTATTTTTAAAAGTCCCAAAACATGTACAACAAATATATTTCTTTTCTACTTGCATTTTTACATGCTTTCGAACTGCTAGGTTGACAGAAGCTGGGACAAGTAACAGGAGCTCACTCAGTTATGCAGCACTCGAGATTCGAACCACTGAACTGCCGACCTTTCTGATCAACAAGCTCAGCATCTTAGCCACTGAGCCACTGCATCCCCTTGCTTTACGTTGTGTATATAGGATAATTGAGCCTTAGATTCATTATTGGTGTTTCCAGTGAGCTAGTCTAGTTTTGGGGAAATCATGGCTTTGACAATATAGTACATAGTTTTGTTGTCAGTCTGATGTCTCTCCACTTCGATATTTTGTCTAGATATGTAACAGTCTTTTTCCCAGCCAGTAGATACCTACGTTAATCATTCATGTTAATTTTTGATCTTAGGAAGATAAAGTCTGTTACTGCTTCAAGTTCATCTCTATTTATCTTAGATTAGGATTGCCTGTTGATATATTCTTATAGTTACTTTTCTTTATTTCTTTTATTTTTAAATAGAGCAGCAGGCTGACTTTAGAACTTGCATCTTTTATCTTCAACAAGGGATTCCTTGTTTTCTGTGCCAGCCTGGCTGCCTGCCAAAGAGTAAATAAGGAGGCAATAAATTTCTACAAGCCAGATGTAAGCAAACTCAGGCTCTATCAGAAGTAAAGCAGTCTTTCAAAAGTCCTTTCACAGTATCTTTCAGGACAAACAAAATTCATGGTTCCATAAGGAAGATAACAGATTGAGACTGGAAAACTATCAATCAGGGTTTGATGAACCCAAAGGAGAAGCAAGAGATGAGGGAGTTGAAATGATGAGCCCAGAATCTTCATTCAATACCTCTAAAGTTAAAGGTAAAGGTCCCTTCGCACATACGTGTTAGTTGTTCCTGACTCTAGGGGGCAGTGCTCATCTCAAAGCCAAAGACCCAGCGCTGTCCGAAGACATCTCCATGGTCATTTGGCCGGCATGACTAAACGCCGAAAGTGCATGGAACACTGTTACCTTCCCACCAAAAGTGGTCCCTATTTTTCTACTTGCATTTTTACATGCTTTCGAACGGCCAGGTTGGCAGAAGCTGGGACAAGTAACAGGAGCTCACTCCGTCACTCAGTGCTCGGGATTCAAACTGCTGAACTGCCGACCTTTGATCTCGACAAGCTCAGCATCTTAGCTAGGCTCAGATATCTGAACTTCTGAGTCTGAGGGATCTGTCAGAGTGGAGTCACTGGCTACAATGCAGGTGGTATTTCTGGCTCCATTTCTTCCTCAACTTCTTCATCTGAAGACATCCCTTAGCAGGATCATTGTTCTTTAAGTCTTCCTCATCTTCAGTCATCAAAATAATCATCATATTTGAGGTGTTCAATGTTTCTCTTAGCAAGTATAAGTCAGATTTGCATGTCTTCCAGTCCTGCACTTCTCGTGAAATATTCTGCATATAAATTAAATAAATAAGATATCATACAATCTTGGCACACTCCTTTTCCAATTTTGAACTATTTAATTGTTCCAAATTCCATTCTAACGGTTGCTTCCTATCATAAACATTTTCAATAAGCATAAATGGTAACCTAATTTAATTTATTGTGGATTAAGTGGAAATGTATATAACAAAATAAAAATTGACAATTTCTGGAACTTCCTTGCTTTCTACATTAGCCACTGGAAATCAGCACTGTGATCTTGGAAGCAATTTCTTCTTCTGAATCTAGTTTGTATATTTGTTAGTTCTCATTCTAGGTGTTGATAAACGTAAGCATTATCTTGTAGTAAGTGAGATAGGTGCATTGTTTGGTTATTTGAGCATTCCATAGCATTCTCTTTTTTGTATTGAAATATAAAATGACATTTTTCTTTTCTTTGGCTTTTTTATTTTGCATATCTGCTAAGAAACGTTAAACAGTACTTTAAAATGAATCAGTTTGTAAAATTTTAAATAGCATTGCTGATAGGGGCCCCCACTTTATTTTGCTTTCCACAATGAATGTCTCATTCTAATTCAATAGTAAAACCTTCATATCTTTCTATTTTTTTATATCTGAGCTGCTCAGAATTATGAGCAGCTATATAAATTGATTAATCAAATATTTAATGGAGATCTTCCCTATATTTCTAGTATCTATCCCTTATATCTTCTTTCTTCCTTAGATCTTTGCCTTGCCTTTTGCTGCTTTTGATTTCTAAAATTCTTTTCAGAATTTCTTGTTTTTTTTTCTTCCTGTTCAATTGTTATTCTTTGCATCGCTTATCTAGATATATAACTCTTTGTCAGTTCGCACTCCACTCTGGAATTTATTACTTAGCTAGGGAAATCTTCCGTGTATCTATTATTTTTTGATTTCTACTTTTCTCCCGATCTTTTTAATATATTAGCAGACAGCCATTCCATTTTTTGTTTTGCTTTTTTCATTTTGGCATATTTTTGTTTGCTTCAGCTTTAATGATATATGATGGAGTTTCAGCCATAGTTCTTCAGGTACCCTATTTATCAAATCTATTTTATTAGAACTATTTTTACCCTTACTGCATACTCATATGAAATATTGCTGAGGTCATATCTTTTTGGCCTGTTTATTGTATTAATTTTCTTTAGTGGTAATTTTGCAAGGAGGAATTTGACCTGAGTTACAATTACTGCCAAGGCTGTTTTTTTGCTGACTGACTAAGAGTCTTTGCTTACAGAGTACATAGCCAAATTGATTTTAGCATTCTCCATATGTAGAATTGTCCTTTATATTGTTGGAAGGACATATTTCTTATAAACGTTGATATTTTTGGTAGAACTGTTCATCTGTGTCCTGCTTCATTTTATATACTGAGGCCAAATATTCTGATTAGTCCAGATGCTATATTATTTCCAACTTTAGCATTCACTTCAAATGTCTTATATAATTACTATAACATTGGAAAGGGGGTTGTGTGTTGAGAAGATATTTCAGGTTGGAATTGTTTAACTTCTACTGTGTCTCCTATCATTAGAGAGCTGTAATTTTAAGGCTTGCCTTGGACTCAAATTGAGACCATTCTATTGTCTGAGTTGTCTCCAAGGAGAGGCTTTGACAGCATTCTGTTAATGATGGTTATGGCATAGCTGTCAAGTTTCCTGGATTGTCTGGGAAACTCCTGGTTTTTTCCTCCCTTTTTTGGCCCCGTCCCGTATTTTTTAAAAATTTCCTGTATTTTTTCTGCTTCCACCCCCATGCGCGCACTATTCCGAGGCCGAGCAGGGTGGACTGTC
>JANHFR010002880.1:7724-20573 GCA_032468015.1 Mimophis mahfalensis | reverse complement strand
CCAGTCAGCGTTGCTGGCTGAGGAATTCTGGGAGTTGAAGTCCACGCATCTTCAAACTGCCAAGGTTGAGAAACACTGTTATAGACTTGTAACCATTCATTTAACAACTGTTCAAAGTGACAGTAATACTGAAAAAAGTGAATTATTGGTGGGCTTTGCACTTATGATTGTCACAGCATTCCCACGGTCACAATCAAAATGCAGGCGCTTGGCAATCAGCATGTATTTATCACAGTTGCAGCATGACAAGGTCATGTGATTGCCATTTACAACCTTCTGGGTGTGGGGGTGGCAAGAAAAGTCAACGGGTGAAGCTGGATTCACTTAACAGCCATGTGATTTGCTTAATGTTTGTGGCAGAAAAGTTCATAAAATTAGATGAAATTCATTGAAGCGCAAGGCTTAGTGATGGAAGTTCCCAACTGTGGTCATAAGTCAAGGACTACCTATAACTCACACACACACATATATATATAACTCATCTTGATTACTGTCCTAATAAAAACCCAAAGATCTTTTGGGAAGCAATACTTAATTTCAGCAGTGTATTGTTTTGCTGGCATATCTTTTTGTTTTGTCAGACATCTTTAGCATCTCATGAAATAAAGTGATGTGTGCAGATAGGAGAACTGTCCCAAAGGTACTTTTTCAAGAAGCAACTGGACTTTCTTGTTTTTCTTTGAAGACATTTCGCTTGTCATCCAAGAAGCTTCTTAGAGTTTTTTCAGCTGTCTTCAGCTCTGAAGATGGCTGAAGAACCTTCTTGAATGAGAAGCGAAACGTCTCCAAAAGAAAAACCAGAAAGTCCAGTTGCCTCTTGAAAAAGCACCTTTGGGACAACTCTGACCTGGATGACTGAGAATCTCCATAGACAAATAGGAAAACTGTTTTCTTCACCAATCTAGATTGGCCAAGCTTCATTTGTAGATCTCTTTTATAAAGATTTTCCAAGAAAGCAGAGACATTTCATACCAATTGTCTATGTAAATAGCTTTAAGTAACAAGTCTGAAATAAAAAAGTTAATCCAAGTTTATTAAAATCCCAAGGATGATTGTTTGAATTGATACAGAATAGGCAAACACAGAGAATCCTCTCTTCTTCTTTCTGTTTATGTAGTCCTCCTGAAGCACATAATTTCCAAAATGATTCTTAGCCC
This sequence comes from Mimophis mahfalensis, assembly GCA_032468015.1. Taxonomy (NCBI): domain Eukaryota; kingdom Metazoa; phylum Chordata; class Lepidosauria; order Squamata; genus Mimophis; species Mimophis mahfalensis. The sequence goes on along the minus strand of JANHFR010002880.1, from coordinate 19,416 downwards.
TAGCTATCAACTTCTTGGTATTGGCCTTAAGATTCTCTAAAAGGCAGTCTAGTGGTCAGAAAAATCTTGTGCTCATATCCCTCACTCTGCTTAGAGTCTAAATATGGCATTACAATAATGCCAGCTGAAAATGCAGTTCACTTTCGGCATTACATCTGGCTAAACAATGATCTGTTTTTTTCAAGAGAATGTTAGTAACTCTTGTTACTAAATTGTAAAACAAGCCACAGTATAGGTACAGTTGTTGCCTTCATTTACAGTCATTTGCAGCTACTGTATTGTAAAAACAGACTGAAAATTCTTTGTAAACACCTGTACAGAGTATTTTGCTGTATATACGCAACCATTGTAATGAATACTTGGCTATTTTTAGTACATTTTAGGGTCATTGTATATTTTTAAGGGAAAGAGGGACTTGCAGTGGGTTAAAACCAGATGATAAGCAACTGCAGAAATGGCCAAGCAGTTTATTCATGTGAATAGCCTTTCAGTAGTACGACCTGAAAACCCACAAGCTCTCAAACTGGTCCTCTAAGCAACCAAAATGCTAAAAAACATTGCTGCATTCATGAAGAAGAATCTATAAGCATTAATGCAATACAAATCGAACTCAAGATGTTGATTTATAATCATAATGTTATTACAGTGATTTAATTGAATGCCACTCATTAGTAGCATAGGAAGAGGTAACGTTTTTGTTTTCTAACTTGTTGGTGCTAGTGTTTCCTTTTTCTTTTCTCTTTCTATAGACCCAGGGGATATTGTATTTCTTAAACCTTTCAATGCTCTATAAGCATCAACAGAGCCTCTTCTATCCAAAATAACAGTGAAACAATGAATAAGTAAGAGTGTACTACAGGCAGCAAGACTGAATCACATTGTCTTCAAACTTCATGAAAATGATTGATTGACCTCCCCAGATTTAAACATCCCCTAGTAGGTTTAAATCTGTAGCACACAAAAGGTATAACACTAAATATATTCTTGTTTTCAGCTAATAGTTTAAAGGTTAACAGTGAAGGAAGCTAAAATATGACCTGTGGTTTAGACATTAGTTCCCAAGTCCTGATCCCTCATGGCCTTTAGACAACCCCAGCTGCACATGGGAAAAAGAAAAAGCTGGTCTCCCTCCTAGGTGCATACGCTTCTATTTGGGTAGCCACTTCACCACCAGTGTGCCTTGATTTCCCCCGAGTGTTCAGCCAGCTACCTTGCAACTTCTTTGTCATGCAGTTGCTGCTGAACAGCTGGTGCAAAGACAGTTGCACTTGGCAGTGGGTGAATGATCACTATAGAAACAGCCTACAATGCACTTGGGATGCTGACAAGGCCTGCGTTTACTTCACCCCCTTACAGTGACAGGTAAAGAGCTACTGTAAGTCATGTTGCTTCTTTCAAAATACTCGCTAGGAATGCTGCACAGGCTTATGTATAGGGTAGCAAAGTGGAATCTGTCCTGAATCTCCCCATAGCAGAACTGTGGTTCAAAGCCTGTTAGCCGTGCAAAGTAGCCCAGACAAGAAGCACAAGCAGGAGTACCAGCTCTACCTTTTTGTAAAGTTACATTAACAGCATCTAGCAAGATTGAAGGCATTTTTCTCCTTTCCTTTTACTCTCTGGAAAAGCTGAAGAAGGACTCTTCTGAAATGCTTCTCTTTCTGTGAGCTGAAATATCTTAACACATTGGTTGTCCAGTCTGCAGCTCTCCCTCCTGTCTCCCAAGGACTTTCCCACATACCATTACATACTGTAAGCCAAGCATGCAGTATGGTCCTATAACTGTGAAGACAAAGAAATGGAGGCGTGAGGATCACTTTCAACCGTGTCTCTGCCCAGGAGGAAGCAATTAAAATTACAGTATTTCATATACAGTTTAGCCATCAGACCTCAGCATCATGGACCTGGTGTTCCACCTAGTAGTCTCTTATCTAAAGTGGCATTTTTTGAAGGGTCGCCTTCTATGGCCTAAAAAAGAAGAACTCTGATCACTGTATCCATGATGTAATTGTATTAAATACACAATTACGCACATATTCAGAAAGCAGGGTGGTATGAAGTATTTCAAGTTCTATGGTATCTTGCATATATATGAGGGCAGTGTGTGTGTTTACACGTGTACACGTGTATGTGTTTGTCAGAGTCTCCCTCGCCATACTCTTGCCTTCTCACCCCCTGTACAAAATGAGTTTTTTCCCTTATTGACCAATGTTCTTCGCTTGAGATTTTTCTGCTGGATTTTAACTTTTTTCTACACCCCAGGGCTTTGGTCACTGCTTAAAATCTTGCCAATTGTCACATAAACTGTCTGGTTTCACACCTTGAAGTCTATGGGGGATAATAGTTCTCATATACTGTACGGAGAGCTTTCCACCACTTGCTCATGATGGAGGTGATTTCTGGGCCAGTCCTGGATGCTGACAGGACTATGCGGTGATCTCACTCCTCATTATCTTGCTGACTTTGAGATTTTAAGGGCCAAATAGTTTGCTGTAATTGGGGATGCTGCATCTTGTGAACTAAAATTTGCACTATGCAGATTATAGAGATATGTGTGTTCTGTTCCTTCTACCTTCTTTCTGTGTGTTTTATCCATTTCTGAGACTATGGTCTCTTTTGCTTTCCTGGCTTGGAAACTCTCTTGTTGCTCAATCTCAACCTCGTAATTTCATCTAAATTTAATTGGCTCTAATTTCAAATGAGATGTTCATTTTTCTAGTGGGCAGATGTACTGTATGTGTGTAATTGTGTACTGAAGGCTGTTTTTGTAATATAAAACATCTGAGTTATTCAAGACATGGGGAGAACAATATTTTGTATTTTCTGTTTCTGCTTTGCAATGTTCAGTCTGTTTGAGTTGGGCAAAAATTGAACAAGACATCTTAATCAGGACCTCTCAGTTTGGAGAGACAAAAAATAAATGAGGAAATATTGCTCCAGCAACAAATTTGATATGAGGTCTGAGAGGAGCTTGTGCTATTTTATTTACATTGGGGGTATAGTACTGTGCAAATTCTGGAAAGCAGAATAAAAAGATAGAAGTTGTCTAATTTCAGCTTTCCATAGCTTGATTTCTTCTTGAAGTATTGGTTTCCTTAATTTCCAGTCAACATGGCCAACATTGAACAAAATGGCTGTTTCAGTCTCTTTCATCTGGAGATTAGGGAGGAGAATAATAAGAATATCTGCATTGCTGCTTATGCAAATTTAATGAGCAATTCTGAAGAAATTCAAAATTAGCAGAATCAGCTGGTTTCCCTGTTCATGTTATCTGTCTGAAGGGATGAAATTTTTTCAAGTCTGATCAAAACCGAAGAGATGTTCACCATATGGGATTAAAGCACTGAGTACTATCTACTCTCCTGTATAATAATGTCTCTTTCAGAAACTATTTCTATCTGGGCAATACTTTGAGTGTCTTGGGGAAATGTATTGTCCAGGCTGAAGTTGCTCAGTTGGGAGGGGCTCAGGATTGCATGCTCCTATGCAGTAAGACTCAGACTGGTTTTCTGGGTGGAGGGAGCTATTGGTATGAAAGAGGAGGAGTTTTCTGTAACTCCATTGTCATGGACAGATCACTTTCCAATGAGTTTCAGACTGGTAGTTATTACACATTTCTGAAGAGCTGCAAAACCAGTTAAAATAATGTGCTGCGGTTCTTGACGTTTCTAGATAAATTCTCAAATGGGCTTGGAGAATTTCCCATTTTAACTGTTGACAATATTGACAAAGCCCTGTCATGGAACATGGAAATGGCTTGGATAATTGTCCTAAGCACTCTGTTTGCTCTAGCAGAGCTTAATCAACACTTTTGCTTATAAGGAATACAAGAATGCAAGACATAAATTTTTTGAGGCCCGCCTGAAATCCTGCCCCATGGCAATGGATACATATCATACATATCTGTCCCCTGACAGTATCTGCAGCCAATAGGCCAGTGATTCAAAAACTCATAGTAAGTAGTACTTGTTCTTGTGGATAAAGTTGATTAGATTGCCTCGATTTGGCTTCCATTATTGGGGAATGAATTTTTGGGAATTTTCTTGTTGAGATTCTTATCAGTTTGTAGACCTGAGGATGTGTACAGAGTATCTGGAGAGGTGAGATTTATCACCTGCTTGCTTGATCTTTGTTATTCCCAGCTGATTAAATGATCTCAACTCATAATATGTGCCTTCTTTAGGCAATTTTAAGAATTCTACTAAACAGCCTCCACTTACTTCAAAAATCTCTGTAATTATAGGCTGATCTCAAATATTCCATTCTTGAATAAAGTGACTGAAAAAGTGATAGCTTTGCAACTCTAAAGTGACCCATTTCAATCATATTGCAACCATAATATAGTAGAACTGAGCTTGTTTTGGTTGTCTTGAATAACCTGATTCTGATATTAGGTGGGAAAAGCAGTCCTGCTATTTCTCCTAGACTTTCAGCAACTTCTCATAGTGTCCTGGTATCCTTCTGGACTATCTAGTGGAGCTAGGGCACTGTTTTACAAATTCCAGTCATTCTTGTCAGGATTTCTGTTTCAACCCAGGACATTAATTTATATTGTTTCCCATACTATTTGGTTTAAATATGTAAGTGTTGGAGGTGGTGCTTCAGAGCTTTGGAGTAGGGTGCCAATAATACACAGATTTGCAGCACCTGCCACAGAGGTAGATCAGACCCAGAAATCAACTTCATAGAAAGATTAAAACTACCTTTATTGAGATTGATATTAGAATTTTGCGAGTGTGTTTATGTCGTAGGCCCTCCTCCTTCTTATGGTTCATGAATTAGGGAAGCATCTGGCTGAGTCTCTCTATATATCATCTGTCTGCTGTGGATTTAAACTGTGTTTTTACTCCTCATCCTCCTGGCAACAGTACTTGCCTATTTCTGTCAAGGTGATCTCTAAGAAAGCAATCATTATCCTTGAACGTTGCTTAATCCCAATAATGAACCGGATGGGGCAGAATAAAATGAAGATGCTTTTTCAGTAATGAAAACGCTGAACTCAAGGAAGGTGAGGCCTTTCTTGGACACAGCTGCAATATTTCAGAAAGCGGAGAGCTAAGAAGTATTAGTTGACTCTGGCTCCAGCTCTCAGTGGATTTGCAAGCAGAAATTGTGGCAAGGGGTGGGTCTGTGCTACTATGGCTCATGTGCCAGCCCTGACTATTCCTGAACCTGCTGGACCTAGTGATAATTTTGCACAACATCACAACCTGTCTTGACTTTTGCAAAGCGCTCTATGGAAAGTACCAGTAGTCTCAAGTTACAACCATAATTGAGCCCTAAATTTCTGTCACTAAGCAAGGCATTTGTTAAGTGAATTTTTCTCCATTTTATGACCTTTCCTGCCACTGTGGTTAAGTAAATCTCTTCAGTTGTTAAATTAGCACACAGTTGTTAAGTGAATCTGGCTTCCCCATTGACTTTGCTCGATCCCTTGATCCTGGGATATTTCAACCACCAGAAATGCACAACAGTTGCCCATTTTGATCATGGGCACTACAGCAATGCTGCAATGCTCATTAGTGTGAATAATGGTGCTCAATCACTGTTTTCAGTGCCATTGTAACTTTAAATGGTCACTAAACAAATGATTGTAAGTCGAGGACAAGCTGCAACTCTTAAAAATAATCTGGAAATTATAGTTGCTATAAAATACAGCAACCAGGCTGATAACTCATATAAGGTACAGGAATCACAAGATACCCATCACTGAACATGGCTATCAGTTGCCTACAGCAGGGGCATCCAACCTTGGCAACTTTAAGCTAGCTGAGGAATTCTGGGAGTTGAAGTCCACAAGTCTTAAAGTTGCCAAGGTTGGAGACCCCTGGCCTACAGGGAACAATTTAACATGCTAGTGTTAAGATTTGAAGATTTAGATAGCCAAGGAGGTTAGGCTAGGGCAGGAGTCTGCAAACTTAAACACTCAAAGAGCCATTTGGACCCGTTTCCCGGAAAAGAAAACACCGGGAGCCAATAATTTAACAACCAGTATGATTGGGTGGGTGTGGCCAACTCACATCACTTATTCCCACCCAGTTGCCTCCTGCTCTAGAATATGGAGTGAGTCTCCACCCCACCCCATCACCGTTACCTTCTCAGGCCAGGCGAGGAGTGACAGGCAGGGGAGGGCAGGAGAGGGCAGGGGCCAGTCAGTGGTGGGAGTAGCCAACAGGGAGCTGCAGCAAAGGGCCGAAAGAGTTTGCAGACCCCTGGGCTAGGGGTTAACTATCTGACAGGCTGCTTCTCAAGATAAGTTTTATTGTGGTTGCTTAGATCAAGACTGGAGCCCATTTGAAAAATAGTCTTGCTGCCAGAATCTTGCTTCCGATACAAAGAAAAGGATTGTCTCTCATATGTTTTCTGGGCTATGGAATACTATGCACGTGTCCTCTTTTCTTCCAGGATTTAGTTATCGAATTGTTAGACATAGCCATGATATTTTAATGGTCATACTTTAATTTTGATTTTGATTTTACTTGAACTGAGTTTATTATCATATTTTGTACATGGCTGTTGACAGCCATCTGAAATATCTACATAAACAGAATGGTAGGACTAAACATTTGATTAATAAATACATAAATATTGGCATACAATATTAGGAACATAGCAGATCTTGAGACAGAGTAACTCTAAATCTATCCATAATTGCAGATGTGTTTTTCAGAGGTTGTGTTGCATAAACTCCTGAGTGAAATCTTTTGATTCAAATAAAGGGTGAACAGCAAGGAAAAATATAGAATTATTGATTTTTCTGGGAAGTATGTTCTCTCATCTCAATTCTGATTGACTTGTTTCTGTATATGTAGCCTTTAAAGAGGACCAACAATTTTGGAAAATAATTTCTGAAAGATTATTAAATGAGATTATTAAAATGAGAATTACTCATTGGGGAACTTTGGGTCAGATTAAAGTAAAGGCAGATTGGTTTTTCTAATGAATGGCATTTTATCTCTCCTCCCCCACTTTTCCTGCTTTCCTTTTTTTTTTTTTATTATCAGCAATGGTTTCATTAAACAAAGTGCTTTTAGTTTGGTTTAGGGCAGATTGCTACCCTGAAAAGCTGGTGATTAATCAACTGGGTCGATAGCTTCTCTTTTTACAGTTGGTATATATAATAAATGCTAAAAGGGGCTTCAAAGATTGTTGGACTCTGGAACAATTGTAGACAAATTTGGTGGCATCCTGGAAACTGGAGATGGTATTAATATAATGGAAACTGGAGGCCGCCTGTACTGATCAGAAATTGCAGGGAATGTCCATTTGCAAGAAGATGACTCCAGAGTCAGGATAGCCGTATAATACAAATGGTCAGTAGAGTTACATGATTATCTTGCTGGGAGCTGGGATAGGTAGTAGCAATTCAACTGGGGGACTGTTGTATTGTAATCCTGTAAGCCAGGGGGACTGTGGGCAAAATTTAGGAAATCTACCAAGGTGAGAGTTCATTCTTAAGTCATGTAGGCTTACCTGTTAACTCTCAGCAGGATTTTTAATAGGGCAATCTGGAGGCACAAAAAGCTCAGCAAAAATCTGAAAATCAAAAATGTCACACATGTAAAAAGATGGGGGGAAATGACAGATAATCAAGAAAATTCCACTGAATAATCCAGATTTATAGAGTTGTTGTTGGAAAAGCTAAAGGACAGAATGAACAGAGATTACAGAAGGATTGTACCTGTTCAAAACTGAGGGAAGGAAAAAGGAAACTGCATACCATCTGATTAGTGAAAATGGCAAACTGTAAGAAATAATAAGACAATCCTGTTTTGGTTCAGTATTCTCTAGGAAGTGGAGATGCATTCTACCAGGCAATTATGTGTGAGTTCAGCTCTCGGGGCTGCATAGCTTACATCTTTTAATACTAAAGAGGTTGTTCATGGTCTGGATGAATCTGCAAGCATCTTAAATACACTCCACCAATTACTAGAAATCAGCAAAGGTTTTCAAGAACAAGTCCTGCTAGCCTTCCTTTATCTCATTTTTTGAAAGGATAATTTCCTTCCCAGATTATAGAAGAGCTTTCAATTTATATTTTGGCTTTGGCAAAACATTTGAAAAAGACTCCCTGTCATGCTGATCAGCAAACTTGTTAATTATGGGCTGGATGGCATATCTGTTAGATGAATCTGCAGTTAATGATGCTTGAAAACCATAGTCAAAGAGTGCTAATCAATGGTCTGTCATCAAACTGGAGTGAGATATCAACTGAGAATCTCCTGGCCTGGTACTCATTAATAAATTAGATAAAGAAGTGGAAGGAATGTTACTGAATTTGTAAATGACACAAATTGATGGGATAGCTAATAACTTAGTAGAATGTATTAAATTGCATAATATTGAGTAGGTCTGCAATATTATTGTTACTGTTACATTATGATCATCATCATTTTAACAGCTACATAGAAAAAATATGGATTTTTTTGACAAGGTGCACATTTTCCTTCTAGCAGGATTCCTCCCCAATCCCCCTTCAAGAAGGCAGCATGTTGGCTGACCTCATTCCAGACGCACAGCAATAGTTAAGCTGCTGAGGCAGCAGTTTTCCCAATCAACTGGGAAACAAGAGGAAAAGCTCATTGCCACCAGTCTGGGGAATAGTCTCTGTAAAAGGATATTGGAATCATGGCTGATCACGGGCTGAATATGTATGCGTCAGCAGTGGTTGCATTGCCAAAAGCATTGCCCTCCCTTGTGATGTTTAGGGAGGCAGTCAAAAGAGTTTTTTTTCTCTCTCTGCAGAATTGTTAATGTGTAAATATGATTATTATTCCGGGGTTTTAAATATATAGATTGCTTATTGAATGGATTTGCATTGTGACTTCTGGTTTTATGTGGACTCTTGTAGTCCACAAATGTTCATATGGAGCCATATGTTGAGGGATGGATTTTAGACTGCATCAATATTCAGTTTCCCAATCATGGGAAGTCATAGTTTCACTATGTTGTGCATTAATCGGACTACTCTTGTGTCCAGTTCCAGAAAGACTGAGAAAGATTCAGAGAAACTGTAACAGTCATAAGAAGTCCAAGTAGAATAATCAGCAGACTAGAAATTACGTCTTATACTGACAGACTGTAGGAAGTGACTACTTTGACGGGAAGACAAATCACTGGGCAGTGGGAGATTGTAATTTCTCAGCACCTGAAAATGGCTTAGCAGGTTAAGATTTAAAAAATACCTTCATTCTCTGCACAGATTATCAAGATCTATTTTCTGTTGTGTTAGTGAGCAAGACATGGAATCATGATCTTAAGTAAAGGGAGGACAGGTTTTAGATGGATGTGAAGAAAGAAATCCTTGATTGTAAGAGCAGTCTGACAGCTAAATTAATTGTTGAGGTTGGTGGTGAATTTTCCTTTGTTGAATGTGTTTGAGTAGACACTGCCATCTGTTGAAAGTATCTTAATTTGATTCCTGAACTGATCTGGAATGGACTTAATATCCTAAATTGTCTCTTCCAAATTTATAATTCTGTTGAACAGGAAAAAGGATTACAGATTTCTTATGAGGTTCTGATCATGGGACACTTTGCAAGCAAAATTGCTTGAGGAATAACCTTCTCCAATATTTATATGGGATTGAATCTGTACTATGAAGAAGTTAGTATTTTACACATGTATGCATTTATGTATATATGTATGTGTGTATGTATGTAGGTAGGTAGGTAGGTAATGGAGAAGGTAAGATTATGCTCATTAAAGTGCACCTTTCATAGGGTGAAGAGGCTGTGTGTAATTTCTCTGCTTTCTGAAATCATATCTATGTTTCACTGTCTTTTACTGATGATAACATTCTGAGCGGGATTTTTCTCTTCATTTTTCCAGTTTCGTGGTTATATGTGCAAAATATACATTTACGGCTTAGTTCATTAAGATTTTTAAGATGACTTCATTATCCAATCAATTAATATGCCTGTGCTGTGCACAATTTTAATATGTCATGATACAGAGTTTCCTCGTCTGGTGCTCTCTAGGTCTGTTGGTTACAACTTCCTTCATGCTCAGTTCTGTTGGATAAAGGTTATGGTAGTTGCAGTTCAACAGAACTGGTGGACACCAGGCAGGTGAAGGATACTCTGCAAGAGTGGATGATCTGTGACATCCAGCACTTACTAAATGTTCATTTCTATCATCTCTCATAGTCATAATCTTGCCCATTGTTCTTGAACTAAAATCTCATCAGCCTCTCAGCAGGACTGATGAGATTTTAGCTCACCAACTATTGGCAAGGTACAATTTGCTCATTCTGTGTACAAGAATAACTAGCAACCCCCCTTTTAAAGAAGTAGAAGCTGACATTAACATTATAGAAACATTTTGAGTGCTCAGAGGCAATTGAAGTTGTAAAGCTAAACTAGTGCTGTCAGATTACAAAGAAAGCTAGATGTAGGCTAGGACTGAGGCAAGGTCTGTAGAAATACAAAAATACCTACCCAGAAAAATCACAAAAACCTCCCATAGTCTGAAAGGATGCAAACCTGCTGAATGTTTAAGTTCATATCACACAAAAGTATTACAAAGGTTTGATCTGGGCTGTAGGTATCATGTGAACACAATCTCAGGTTATGTAATTGATGGTTTATGGCTTATGAAGTGATGCAATACTATTTAATGGTGACCTGATGAACTGTGTTTTAAGCAGGATATATAATTCAACTCCAGTGGGGTTGAGGGATAGATTGGGAAATAGAATGACCTGGCGGTCATTTTAAACAGTATATTCATCAATGTCTTGTTAAGGGTTTCACTTCTACTAATGAAACTTCATATCCTAAGTAATGGAGAAAAGCCTTTCCCTGTGGTATAGATAGAGATACTCTTCAACTTATGATCTCAGCAAGTTGTCCACAGAACAGACTGTGAAGTGCTCCAAACAGCAGGGGGGTTTTTCTCCCATACTGGGGCTTCACCAGAGTCATATGCCATATTTTGAAGAATGGGCTTTTTTCTAGGAAAAAAAACCATTTCTGTCTTTAGAGCCGGTGATGGTAATGGCTTGTGGGTTTTTCATGCTTCATTCATATCAATTCTATATGTATCTTGCATTTACATAATAGTAAGCCGGACACTGGAATATGGGCTACTTGTACTTTATTGAACCTTTGTTCTTCCCCACTAACATGTTTTCTGCTACAACTAACACAGTACTGGGAAATCCTGATATAAAGATTGAGGCACACACACGCATAGGGCATCTAAATTCTTATAAGTGAAACTACAGTATATCATACTCAAATATTTACACATCAGATTTGGTAATTGCAATGTTTGGTCACCTTTATTATGTTGTTCTTACCATATTTTTGTCTACTACTTATTCAAAAAGATTGACTTCACATTGACCATATAAAGAGAATTTAAGCCAAACTCATGCCAGTCATTTTTTATGGGAACACATAAAAAATTCAACAACTCATATAAATTCCTAAATCAATTATCTTTACAGAATAATTTTTCCTAGCCACCTCATTTTATTCTATTGAAAGAGGTTTATAATGTTCAGTCATAATACTTTAGACATTAACTTTAAAAAAAATATTTTATTTTATAAATCAATGTCCAATAGCATTAAAAATTTAATGGAGACATCACTGTTTTAAATGGACCTCAAATAAGAGCCGTGGTGGTGTAGGGGATAATGCCTCCTAAAGTACTAACAGCTGCCTGCAATTAGTGCAGGTTCGACTCC
>JANHFR010002878.1:88967-100910 GCA_032468015.1 Mimophis mahfalensis | reverse complement strand
AATGTGATTTGTTATGTATTGAGGGGGGCGGTTGGATTGATGTTCTTCTAGGGGAAACGAAACTTTTGAATCAGTTTCGGAATTGCTTCAATCTACCAACATGGAGTTTGCTAATAAACAGTAACTTGGATGAACCCTGTGTCTGAGTCGTGCTGAATATGACAAAACTCTATTGGAGCCTGACAACTTTCTTGAAGTTCAACACTCTGCCACTTCAGTAGATACAACTGCTGCTCTTACCGAATTCAGTTGTTGAAGAGAACAATATTCAAATATTTAATATACTAATACTCAAATCTTTAAGTATATCTGCTTCTTTTTTATTTGATAGTGAAACAAGTATTAGATCATCAGAGCAATTTGGAACAAATAACAGTACTAGTGTAATTATTGTTACTGCTACTCTTAATATTAATGATAATATAGGCCAGCTTTTAGGACTCCTTGCAAGGTAGCGTATATAACCATAACAAATTTATTTGATGCTACCTGATGACCCAGCTTTGCCCGGGTATAATTAGGCCTGGGTTCCAATGTACTGAAGCCTATGTAAAAGTTTGCAGGATTGCTTTCAAGTCAATAAGGCTGTGACAAACCAGTAGTAGACTTCTATTTCTGAAGGGGAAAAAAATATTTGAAAGGAAGAATTATAACATTACCTCTCTTCAAATCATCTCCTAGTGAAGCCTTAACGGATTTTGGCTCTGTTTTCTATCTGGGCATGACAATGCTTAAGCCTACAATTCCCAGCATTCTTTGGGCAATCTCTTGCACATGCTCATTGCAGCTTTGCAGAAAAATGTCTGTTGGGGTGAGTAGTTTGGGACCCCTTTTCACCCTGAAAAGCTTGTCAGCGGCCTTCCTGACCTCCCCAGTGTTGTCATGGGAGTTGAAAATAGGTACCTGTGAAGTTTGGGGCATTTTGGTGGGCGGGTGAATGAGCCTTTCTGGGACATACCCACAAACACTGGCAATGGACACCTCTCTTTTATAGATATAGATATATTTAGTCTGTTGAGATACAAGAATTATTTAATTTTGTGAAATATGGGAAACAAGCATCCTTAATTAATAGAGAGCAATCTTTCAGAGATCAGTCACATATACTGTTGAAGGCTGCTTCTTGCAAGGAAACTTGCAAGATCTAGAAAATTACAGGTGAACCACAAGTAAAACTTCCAGGAACATAAATCAATCTTAGGACATAGGACTCAATCCAAAGCCCACTGTTTTGTGCGTGTGCACACACATAGATATAGATATATTTGCAAGCTTCAGAGATCTTCTGAACAGTGTAACAACTAGACCACATGGTGAGTTTTCCTTTGAGTTAGGAACTATAAAGAAATAATTATAATGATTTAAAATTAATTTAAAGCAAGAAACCTATTAAGAGTTTGAACTAAAAAAATCTAAAATGGATTAAGAGATCAGCATCATTAGAGCTTTTTAGGGGTTAAATGTGTACATGTGTGGTGGGTAGTATGTTGACTTGTATTCTTGTATAGCTTTTGATGTAGGTTTCTCAATTTCGTTGTTCTGTATAGAACAATGACAAAGATGAAGATGATGATGATGGTGGTGATGATGATGATGATGATGATGATGATGATGATGATGATTTGGAACATTGCTTATTTTAAAATGCTTAATTAAACAAATTAAATATTTTTGTGGGAATATCTTTTTATCCTTTTAAGAAAAGAAATTGCTGATAAAACAAATTGCATACTTCTAGACAGATGGTTTTATTTTTCTATCCTTATACCCATCTTTTATTTTGCTTGTCCTTACTTGTTTTAACAATGTTTTTTTAGATATCTTTTAACACTCTGAAGCTAACTCCATAGTCTATCTGGGCCTTCTAAATGGGAAATAGATATTGCTGCATATCACCCACATTATATCTAGATGAGCCCATACATTTACTCAACTTCCACTGTATTTAATATAATTATTACACCTCCCTGCATGAAGGAGATGGATATTTCTTAAATATGATAAATAAATACATAAATATTCATAGTGAATATGGATAGTAAATTCACAATCATGGAAGGTTAAAATACTGTATATCCTTCTACTTTCAGCTGACATAATTCAAAATTTGCATCTTTGAATAAAATTCATTTAATAAAAATCTGATAACTCTGATTAAACAGTGTAATTATTATATAATATCTGATAAATATTAATTCTTACACTTCAGATGAACTCTAAGCATTTTTAATCTCAAATCTGGAAAGAATAATGTTGTTTGTTGATAAATCATGAACAATTAAAATGCTTTAACCAAATCATATGGATTGTATAATTTTGATCATATTTCCACAAATCTATCTCGGCTTGTTCTAATGTTATGCGGCCACAAGAAGAAAAATGTTAGCCCTTTGATTAAATGAATGGATATTATATGAACAATTTGATTGATTGTTTTGATTTATTATGTGCCATCAAGTCCCAAGAATGTTTTCTTGAATAGACAGGCCTCCCTTACAAACCAACAAAATAATTTATATAACTATTTCTAATTTCATAAAGCATTAACTTAGGCATTAATTTTAGCACATTGTAATGCTCTGCCCACTGCAGTTTTGGAAGGTTGATATAAAAAAGTTCCATATGAACTGAGACTGTGTACCTGTGGACAAGGGGCCATTAAAACCACAGCTCATGTCCTGTTATATTGCCTGCTCGATCAGGACTCATGAACTCATAACACCTTACCTAACTACAACATCGCGTTACACTTAAAAGTACTAGCAAATTTATGCCCCCAAAATCCAGATATAAATTTGCATGAGTAGCAATGTGCCCTAGCAAAGCAGACACTAAAAAGGAATGGTTGTTTGCCAAGTTAATCCTCCCGGAGACACGACACATTGGTAAAGATGGAGACAACCACCTTATGCTAGCCATATAGCCTGTGAAAAGTAAGGACAAGAAAAACTCTAATTTTTATGGCAACAGATCATTGGCTATAATGAGCTTCCACATTAGTGACTGCTGATTTAAAAAGACGTCCTGGAGATGCAAGTAATTTGTGAGTCAATCCTCATACTGTTTAAACAGACAATTCAAATGGCAAATAATTAGTAATGCATCTGTATGAGCTCATGTGTAGGTGCTGACAGACATTCTCAGTCACATTGATTGCCATACACTAAATAAATAAATAAGTCACACTGGTGTATCACAGAATGATTTATGGTACTATCCAGTGGTGGGATTCATTTTTTTTTATGATCAGTTCTGTGAGGGTGACTTGGTGGGTGTGGCTATGCAGTCAGCCAATCGAAGGTGGTATTTGCTGGTTCTCTGAACCAATCAAAATTATCGCTACTGGTTCTCTGGAACCTGTCAGAACTGGCTGAATACCACCTCTGGTACTATTGTATATAAAACTACTTCATGCTAGGCCCTCATTGATTTTGATTGATCTTACAGTTAAGTAGGTGGGCAAGTGTAATTCTGTGCACACTAATTGAGTTAGGTCCACTGAAAACAATTTACTTCTTGTAAACGGGCCTGCATAGAAGAAGTGTGTAACCCGTTAGAAGCAATGGCTGCACTTGGAATTTACAACATACAAGAAGACCCTGTCACATTAAAATTAGATAATGATCTTGATGGTATCATTGATGGATTAAATTCATTCTACCCACATTTTAAATTCCATCATTGAGGGGAAAAAATGACCATTTCCAGGTGAATGGAACTAAACAATTCAAATATTGCTGCTATGAATGATGATTAGTAGCAATAAAAACAATAAAATCTACATGTATAACATAAACAATTGGTCTGCCTTGCCCCTTGCTCTACCATTTTGGCTGTATTGCAAATTCTTTTTTATAGTTATCCACCTACTCTATTTAGGGATGTGGTGACTTGGTGGCTCAGTAGCTAAGGTGCTGAGCTTGTTGATCAGAAAGGTTGGCAGTTTGGGGGTTCAAATCCCAAACGCTGCATAATGGAGTGAGCTCCCATTATTTGTCTCAGCTTCTGCCAACCTAGCAGTCTGAAAGCATGTAAAAATGAAAAATAGGAACCACCTTTGGTGGGAAGGTAACAGTGTTACATGCCCCTTTGATGTTTAGTCATGCCAGCTACATGACCACAGAGACGTCTTTGGACAGCGCTGGCTCTTCAGCTTTGAAATGGAGATGAGCACCACTCCCTAATGTTGGGAACGACTAGCATGTATGTGCAAGGGGAACCTTTACCTTTACCTTACCTACTCTATCCAAGCTGCATTCTTGTATTTCTTTGGGTTTTTCCACAACTGCACTGTTTTTCTTCTTTGTCAGGTGTTGGTTGGCTAATTGTAGTCTCTCCATGGATGCATTGGTAGAAACATTTTTGTTTCAACTGAAATTGAAGATTCTTATTTGAGCTTCATATGTGCTGATCTTCTTGGCTGTAGATATAATTTGCTGCTTTATTATATCTAGGGCTTCTTTGATCCTTCTTATTTCTAGATAATATTTGTTGGTCAGATATTCCTGGTCTTCTTGGTTTTCAGCTTCTTCCTTTCAACTTTTCTAGCTTGCTTGCATCTGATCTTAGCATGCTGATTGTATTTTTCCACCTGATCTTCCATTTTGGTGGTGCATTGTTTGGCTTTTTTCCCCCTCATTTGTTGATTTTGCATGCAAGATATTCAATTATAACTGTAGCCTTGCTTTATAATTAGTTGTTTATTGCAGTGAACTGCTGCTGCTTATATTTGATATTACAGTACTGGCATCATTTAATAATGCTAGCTGTTTCTTTGGAACAAGCTTCTATGTGGACAACTTTATTTTGTGGTTTCTATGCTGTTCTACATGCTCAATTATTCTTTGTTTCAATTTCAAGTAAGGGGAAGTAGTGTGGCAGCAGCAATGTCTAGAACAGTGGTTCTCAACCTTCCAAATGCCACAATCCTTTAATACAGTTCCTCATGTTGAGGTGGCCCCCAACCATAAAATTATTTTCACATACACCTGTATTTGTATTGAAATATGTGTCTTCCAATGGTCTTAGGTGACCCCTGTGAAAGGGTCATTCGACCCCCAAAGGGGTCCCGACCCACAGGTTGAGAACCACTGGTCTAGAAGAAAAAGTCAGGCATTGCAAGACCTCCTACACAGGGACCAGGCAGCAAGTGTTGCCTTCTCTGCATAGATGGGGATCTCATGAAGCAGGGAGATGACAGCACCTTCAATCTGAACTGAGCACAAACCTGGCCCCATTATCAGCTCTCTACAGAAGGGCTGTCAAACTTGTGGCCTGCAGGCCGGATGCATCACGCACTGGCCATGCCCACACCCAGTTTAGCAAAGGAAAAAAAGTCCCAGCATGTCACGTGACGATGCAAGTTTGACATCCCTGCTCTTCAGCATGGCCCGGAATTTTTAAAGTCTAGAAAGATGGAAGCATCATGGGAGAGAAACAGCAAAGCCTGTGGTATGGAATTGCCCCCGGATTGACATCACTGTAATAGCTTTTGAAGGGGCTGTGAGGGGTACAATCAGGGCTTTGGAGGGGAGGCAGCAATTGGCAAAAAAGACTCAGCTTATGTACCATCCATTAATTACATAAATCATGTTGAGATAGGTTGATGTTGAATATAGAAAAATAAGAAATAAAAAAATAAAATAAAAAGAAATTAAGTAAAACAAAACCCTCAACATGATTCTGCCTTTCGGATCCACATATCATCCATCCATCAGGCAATCTGACAGTATTTGTACAAAATGTTATAAAAGCTCCTCTAATGAACTAAACATGTTGGTCCATCAGACAAGAAGACTATGCGGCAAGAAAAAGCCCGTTAATTCCATACTTCTTTTCCTTTAAAAATATTGTTTAAAACATGACAACTGGCAAAAGGTACACACTGAAATCATTTCCTATTAAAATTCATTCTTGGGATGAATTTGGCATGGGATGCTTTGTTGTTTTGGAAGATATTTAGCTACTCATAAATGTTTGATTCAGAAAAAGAACAATTTTTGATTATACGTAAATAGAAAACAGCTTTATTAATTTCCTTACTTTTAGGAATAGATTTCAAACTTTCAGAAAGTCTTGTTAAATTACTTTGTAAAGTAATTTAACAAGAAGTTAGAGAACAATTACGTTTAAATTAATATTGTGGCATATAAGAAATAGTGTGGAAAACTATAATGGATTGGTAGAATACATAATTTTCACACTAAAGGAAATCAGATTTGGTCCATAGAATCTTCGTTTATTTAATGAATCAAGTAACATAGTTAATAAATTATAAACAACAAAGTAGAAAATTCATGCAATGTTTATTATCCATGACTCATATGTATAGTCCACCTTAGGAAGCTCAGGGCAGAATGCACGATTTTCTATTTTATGTCCACAACAAGCCTGATCTTGTTATGTAGATATGATTTCAAGGATGAGACTAGCTGACACTCACCCAGTAAGCTTCCATGAAGGTAGAGTTTCCCCATTCTTAATCAAATGCTATTACCATCACAACTGATTCTCTTGATAGTAAACATATCCTGTGTGGATTTGAATAAGGATTGGCTAAACTAATTAAACTTATGCAGTACATTTAGTAATGCTATCTGATCTGCTTTCTCATCATATATAGTGATTCAGTTATTTGCAATAGTGTGCATGAGCCAATCTGAACTTCTACGTGAACAGCATTCTTCTGAGCATTGACAATATATACTGCTTTTTTCCATATGCAAGTTTTTAACATGGATTGATATGGCTCTTTCTTGCATCAGAGCATGAACTTGCAGTTATGCAAAGAGGCCCTTTATAATGCGTATTGCACTTCCATTTCAGTCCAGCTCTAGCAACTGTAGAAAGTTGTGCCAGAATGTTGATAAGATCAATTATTTAAACATAGAGTAGAATGTGCATGCTTCTGAAACAAATGTACTGTAGTAAGCTGACATCTGTGTCTGTATAACCATTAATTTACGGTGGTGGTTTCTGATCCAGAAAATAACAGACTTGTAGAAACTTGCCTGAAAAAGTGGTTCGCCTTAGTTGAATGGATAACATTACCAATGGAACAATGGCTCATGTTATTGTTAACTCACTGGTCCTACTTAGACTTTTAAAATATAGTTATTTCCTGCTTGGCATAAGCAACAATCATTTTTGTAAACTAACTCGGAGGAGGGGAAAATAGGAACACTCAGTTTTATTCCTCTATTTGGGTGAATCATGCCAAGCATTCTCAAACATTATCGTCAATTAAACACCATGCCAAGAAGAACTGGAAGAGGGAGAGGAAGAAAGAAGAAACCAAGTAACTAAGGCAACATTTTTTAAAAAGTCAGAAACAAACACTTTTATATACAAAACAAGTTTGAGAGAAGTGACTAAGTATAGGGAAATTTCATAACGAATCTGCATATACCTAAATAAAGATGACTAAGCATGCAAATGAGGCCAAGACAATATTTTGTATTTATTTTAAAAATTACAACTAACTTAAATATGAAATGAAAACAGAGCAGTTAATTTTAATCTATAGTAAGACTATGTGTAATTTATTGCTGTTGTCAGGTCAGGAAGAGCGAAGGGAAAAAAACAGGTTTATTATACTTCAAGGTGTGCTCATAGTGATGAAGAGCAAACATCAGTGACAGCAAGAGATACTTCACTGAATAGTACTGCTCCACCTGACTTTTTAAATATTTCTAGATATTGTTTTTAATTAAAAGCATTATTTATTCTCAAGGATGCCCATGGGCCTGATGTTTACAAGTGGAGTTAATTGCTTCTAAGATATTGTATGGAAGCCCATTTACTTAGGAAAAAAGGCTGAGATTAACTAGAGAGCTTCTCTGTTTCTTTTCCGATAAAATGATGATCAGTCAGATCTGGCATGGTAGTCATTTTGTTAGAGTGCCCAGAAAACACTCTCCAATTTTCTCATATGCCCATTGACCATTAAAATGGGAAAACTATCCAGATACCCACAACATGTTCTAAAGACTCCCAACAAATCACACCAGAGAACCAGAAATTAACAGGAGGAAATACATGAAAGGAAGTCAATTGTTTTAGTCATAGTGTAAATGAGAAGCTACCTAGCTAAACAGACCAGGCTAGAACTAATAGTTTTGTAAAATGTCTAGGTACCAAATCTATCATTTTTCACAGTATGTCTGTGAAAAAAAATCAAAGGAATGAAGAATCAATGCTGAAGAGCTTAATGAAGCATTTCTTTTTGCAAAGTGAAAGGAGCCATGTTGTTTCCAAAGCTTGCAGAGCTGCTTTGAAGATTGTCCCCAACTTTCTCTGTGTGTGTTTGCACCCCTGATCCTGTGGTAGCCTTTTCTCCTAGAAACTAGAGTATAGTTCAATGTAATAAGAAAGACTGATATGCCGTACGTATGATTTTCAACTGTATCAAGTAAACTTATAGCTTTCTAAATAACATTTATCACTATAATCAGTACTGTTCAGAATACCCAGATATAATTCTGGACATTGGGCTTCTGCCAGCGTCAGCTCCCCATCGCCCAGTTCATGCTCACAGAGTCGGTCTCCTCCAGCCAGATAATGTCGGCTGGTGACACCTAGGGGGAGGGCCTTCTCTGTGGGTACCCCGACCCTCTGGAATCAGATGCCCCTCGAGCTTCGGTTGGCTCCTGATCTCAGTTTCTCCGGCGTGACCTGAAAAGGTGGCTTTTCGGGATGGCTAGCCTGGACTGAGGGGTGGTGGTGGTTTGATTTTAATGGGGTGTCTGTCTTGTTTATTGAACTTCAAATTTAATTTAATTGTTTTTAATGTTTGTACTATTTGTTTTTATTGTTCACCGCCCTGAGTCCTTTGGGAGTAGCGTGGTATATAAGTTCAATAAACTAAAGTAAACTAAACTAAACATGCCAATCTTCTATTCACCTACTCTAAGTTTCTAACATAAACATCAGTATGAGAAACTGGAGCTCATGCAAAGAGAACTGAAAACTAAGACTTATGAGAGGACACTCAGAAAACTGGGTCTATTTGATCTTTTAAAAAGATAACTGAAAAGGGATATGATGGCATTTTCTTGAAGACCAAGGCCTGTTCTTTTACTGTCTCAAACACCAGTGTTGTGGAGTAATGGCCTTATGTTACAGGAAGGCAGATTACGTTAGGAAAAGCCTTCTAACAATAAAAACAGTTCAATTCTTCAGCCAGTTACTAAGGGGAATAGTGAGCTTCTCTTTTCTACATGTCTTCAGGCTGAAGCTGGACAGCTGCCTGCCAGCAATGCCTTAATTTGGATTCCCTCCCTGAAAAGGCTCAATGGTTTAAATAGCAAATTCTTTGATGCTGGATTCAGAACAGCTCAGGCATGCTAGCTCTCTCTGTTCATGTATTTTTATGCCATTTGTATTCCCTGTACATTTTCCCAATGCCTTTGCTCAAAATATCTATTTTGATTTGTCAAAAGTTAGGCAAGCTAACCTGAGGTAAGTAACAAGGCCCACACAGAATTGGGACTGATTTTTTTTAATGCTGCTTCTCTTCTGATTAGGCTGGGAATCCTATATAGATAATTCTGATTGATTTGCAAGAATTGGTTGTTAAATGTCTTCTGCTCTTTTCTGCCAAGCTTCTGCCTGATAGGGATCACACTGGGTCCTAGTACCGAGCCTTTGCATAGGATCCAGGCAACCCAAGGGCTAGGCTTCTGCTTATTGCAGGAAGGAGGCCTTCATGATGGGAGGTTAGATGTAATGTGCCTTAGAATAATTAGCTTTTTACTAGGCTGCTGAAGAGCTTTCAATCTTTTTATACTTGCGTGGGTTGGACAGGGAAAAGAATAAGTACTAGAATCACTCTTCTGTGTTGGGGGAGGGAGAAAAAGAACAGGAATGGCTTTGTTTAATGAGCATATGCCTGGGTGCTAAGGCAAAATATTGTACTTTGGTTGCAAACAAAAGCAGGAGAGAAAGGAAGAAAAGAAGCTGGAACTGACTGTTGGCTAATTGAGATAACACTCCTGACTAAGAAGCAATAAAATATTTAGTAGTTCATTGTAGATGCCTACTATAAGTAATACTTTTAACTATTTTCTCATTTCTTTGATCTAAATGTGATTTTCATTTCTTTGTTGGCTTCTCAAATTCCTTTAGGATTGGAGTGGTTTTTAAACAACTGTGCAAAAACTGTATATGTTAAATAAATTAATTAAATTTAAAGTTACCAAAATATATCCTATTACTACTAACAAATAAACAAACAATTCCATAAGATAATAGTCTGGATCACAGAGTGTACTGAATCATAATTTACAAATTTATTTTAATCTAACATGTTATGTGAACCCAGTTTATTAAGAATATTTTGTTGTTGTTGTTAGTTGCTAAGTCGTGTCTGACCCATCGCAACCCCATGAACAACGTTCCTCCAGGCCTTCCTGTCCTGCCCCCCAGTCCATTTAAGCTCACACCGACTGCTTCAGTGACTCCATCCACCCACCTCATTCTCTGCCATCCCCTTCTTCTTTTGCCCTCAATCTTTCCCAGCATTAGACTCCAGTGAGTCCTTTGTTCTCATTTGATGGCCAAAGTATTTAAGTTTCATTTTCAGGATTTGGCCTTCTAAAGAACAGTCAGGGTTGATCTCCTCTAGGACTGACCGGTTTGATCGCCTTGCAGTCCAAGGGACTCGCAGGAATCTTTAACTGACTCTAAAGTCTAGTTCTGTGTGTACCAGCTATCTTAGTAGCTTCTCTTTTGCTCAGCAAGAACTATTTGACTTGTAAGATAATATCCAAAGTCTGTGGTTGTCAAATAAGACATTCAGAGAACCTAGGACTCTGCTGTCTAAGACTTTGAATGAAATGTAATCATTTAATTACATCTTAATTGAATGTGTACCATTCTGTTTCGTAATTTAAAAAAAACCTAAAGCAGTTGAAGCTTGGAATTATAGAATTTAAACATTAAAATGTTATTTGACTCACAAAAAGTCATACATTTTGGGTTTCACACTGTTCAGCAAGTGTTTATTGGACCATAGACATGGTTCTTGGTGTCATTATGACTCACCTTGCTCAACACAGAAGGCTAAAATGTGGTAATGTAGTTTGTGGCTCAGTGTGTGGTAAAAACCTAGCCAGTATAATTAAGTTATGGTTCAATACGTGGTGCAAAGCTAGGCAATTGGGTTAATTTTTGAGGAAAAAATGGCTCAATAAGCCATACATTAACATTCCAGGGTAAATACATTTGTAAAATATCATTTTTAGTTCCTGATACATCTTACACGATGAACACCTTCTGGATTAAACTTTTGTCTGATGTGCATGCTCCAACATAGAGCAATGTGCTTGCAATAAGGGCCACACACAGCTGTTGTTATTGCTGCTAATCCTAGAATTGTTCCCATCAGAGTTCTCACACATAGGCTATCTTCTATCATCCCAAAGAACTAAGTATTGCATGAACAAGGATAAGCAAGTCTCCTAATTATTTTGGGCCTTATAGCAGCAGCTTAATGTTTTATTTTCCTTTGCTTTTTATTACTGTACCAGCATTTCTTGCCTTCCTTTGCCGAGCACATTTCTGTTCAGAGCTTTCTCATGCTGTACAAGAAGGAGCCTTTGTCATCGTTCAAGGCCCATTTGGCCTATCAGGCTGGTAAGGTTTCTCTCCTCTTCCCAGGGCAGGGGCAGTACTATTGGAGTGCTGATATTTTTGAATGCAAATAAAGGGGAAGTTGTTTTGCTTTACAATGACCTCTATAGCAGAGAAATGCTACCAGCATTTGAAATGCTTCTTCCAGCTGAGAATGTCTTTCCTCACTGTGAGAAAGAGACAGCAGGGAAATAAATCCAAAACACTTCTTTAACAGTATGCGTACGGTTAGCATGACAAAAAGAGGTGGAGTGGTAAACAAATTATGGTAAAACTCACTCTCTCTCTCTCTCTCTCTCTCTCTCTCTCTCT
>JANHFR010002878.1:14736-25655 GCA_032468015.1 Mimophis mahfalensis | reverse complement strand
CCTAGATTGAGGGGGTTTTAAAATGTTATGTCGGGCTAATTTGATTTAATTCTTTTAATTTTTGTATTGTATGTTTTAAAGCCCTGTAAACCGCCCTGAGTCCTCTCTGGAAAAGGGCAGCATATAAATATAATTAATTAAATAAATAAATAATTAAATGAATGAATGAATAAATAAATAATAGAAGCAATTTACATAGACTTTTGTAAAGCCTTTGATTCAGTGATAAACTACTGTTGAAACTAAGTTCTTATGGCATCTCTGGAACCCTACACAGGTGGATAGCCATGTTCCTATCCAACAGGCAGCCAATAGTCAAAATAGGGAGGGGCCTATCAAATCTGGCACCAGTTAACAGTGGTGTCCCCCAAGGCAACGTTTTAGGACCCACACTCTTTCTGCTTTACATAAATGATCATACTAAAAGCAGCTGTGTCCTCTTCACTGATGACGTAAAATTAATTAACATCACTGATAATGCTGCTGCTCTACAAGGCGACCTTGACTATGTGTCAGAATGGTTGCACATTTGGCAACTCCAAATCTTATCTAATAAATGCTGTGTCCTACACATTGACAAAAATAATCAGAACACCATGATCTTGTAGATGACCGTCACTCTGTCAAGGACCTAGGAGTATTCATCTCAAACGATCTAAGCCCCCGAGTTCACTGTAACAGCATTGCCAAAACCCTAACATTGTATTACTAACTGGGGCATACAAACCCTTTGCCAGACCAATTCCCAAATACAGCTCATCTGCCTGGAATCCACACTTTATATCAGACATTAACATGATTGAGCAGATACCAGAGGTATTTCACAAGAAGAGTACTTTACTCCTCTGCCTACAATAGAATCCCTTATGACACCAGGCTTCAAATTCTGGGCTTAGACAATCTGGAACTGCCCTTCTTGAGGTCCAGTCTAAGCATAGTACACAAAACTGCTACAACATCTTACCTGTCAATGACTTCTTCAGCTTCAACCACAATAATACATGGGCAAACAATCAAGGTAAATAAACTGCTTCAAACTCAATGGCAGAAAATGACTTAAGCAAAATATGACTTAAGCAATAGAATGGCCAACGCCTGGAATACTCTACCTGACTCCATTGTTACAGCCTTAAACCCTCACAGCTTCAACCTCAAACTGTCTACCATGGACCTCACCCCATTCCTAAGAGGTCCGTAACGGAGGCGTGCATAAGCGCACCAGCGTCCCTACCATCCCTATCTTACTGTCCCCATTTACCTGTATTTACTTCCTTTGTTCATGTTTATATTTATACTTATACCTGCTATCTTGTACATGTTTGAATGAATGAATGAATGAATGAATGAATGAATGAATGAATGAATGAATAAAAAATGGAAGGGAAATAAAATCCTGGAACATCTGCAAACAAGTAGGCTTGTTTGATGAAGATTCAAATGGCATGTTTATATAAATCTGGGATCGCTATAATGACTTTTTGCTGAAACTAGGACTGGAATGATTTATGGATTTGCGCATGGATAAGGGATGGGATATTGGAAGAAAAGATACTTGCATGTGATGTAACAAGGGATGATGAGTTATTCTGTATTTTGGATGCAGATAGGAAGCTACTTTTTAATGTTGCTATTTAGTCTTATACTTCCCTTTTTATTTATTTTTTCATGTACAGCTTTTATTCTTTTTTCAGTTTAGTTTGTATATCCTTTTATTATTGTAATTATTTTTTAAATAAAATTATTAAAAAAAGAAGTAATGGAAAAACCTAAAACTAATGTAATTCAACTAAATTTATAATACAATTAATATGAAGGTGGTTCTATATTTATTATTATGTATAATTATGGTGTCCATAGCACATCATCATGACACCAAAATGACAATGCCTGCAAGCTGACATCCTCATGTAAATGTCCTAATTATGTACTTGTGGCCTGACATCAGATTCAACCCTGTAAGTTGTTGTATTTGCATGTAGACATCATTATATGTTTTGTCATTTTCCCTGCTTCCCTCACCTCCAATGTAAGACTGCTATTGGATCAGAGAATAGGTATTTTACCCTATAATTAGATAAATGTTATAGACACAGGAAGAGTATTAGGAGTATCCCTCCTTATCAAAATATAAAATCATTCAAAACTTTCTGCTCTAAAAGTAAACTTGGCTCTGTTTAATTTGAAATGTTATCTATGGTTCAGTTTTTTTGAGGCCTCTTACTTTAGAAAGTATTTCTTCAAGTTCAGTCATAATGTTGCCTTTATGTCAAGTTTTCATGTCAAACTGAGAACCTCATTTGTGTAAAACTCATATTGAAGTACATACATTAAAGATGATGTGAATTGCCAGCCAAAGAATGTTACTACAAAAGTGACAGCTAGAAAAATGTTAAAATATTCACTGTGAAAAGAGGGAGTGGGGAAAATCTTCCTGTGAATTACACTCTTCCCTCGGTTCTAACCTGACACAGAAAAACCTGTATTAAATTCCTAACAAAACCTCCTGTTTAAAAAAAACCCTGTTTTTAGAGGATCTTGGTGTAAGTACACTTCAATGACTACAAATCAGCTACTATCCAAGAACATTTTCTAGCATCAAGGTAGTCCTTGTTGGAGAAGAGCTTAGATTTCTCTGTCATTTAGGTTTTAAAAACATCTTTGCCTCTGCGCAACAGAAGGTTTTATCCTTTCATGTATTGCAAAATAACAGTTACTACTGCATGTCACAGGTGTCAACTTTTCTCTGGAGATGGTGACCTTAGCCCACAGCTTTGCTGAAAGCTCTGACACTCAGATCAAGATCTGCAGTTCAAATCTATATTTTTATTCTGCCAATCTGCCTCCTTCTATACTCTTTCCTTCTGCCTCCCTTTTCCAGTTGTACCTTACCATTTCTGTACCACACACCACATTGAACTGTAGCCCTATAGATACTCTCCTGAAAGCTACTCCAGTTAAATTCAATTAAATCAGATTGTGCAATTATTTCCAAGTGCTGACTAGGGATGGAAGTAGGAGATAATTGAAAGTCTTCAGTAAGTGTACACAAGATATTTTAACGGAATAACCTGAAAATTATATTTCAACTACATGTCACTCCTTAATTTGTCCCAAATTTGTAATGCTTCTTTCCTACTTTTCAAAAGTTTTTCATTTTCTAAAGTTTCTGGATCCGCTCATATACTCTTACCATTACCTATTTCAGATACTTCATTTTCCTTTATTTTCCATTACAGTCATAAGTTGAGGCCTACCTGTAACCTTATCCATCTGAGAGACAGTGGGGTTTTTTGGCTGTTTATATGTAGTAATAGTTGTGAGGGGAGGGATGGCTTCTTCTTTCATGTTTCCTTGTCCTGCCTGACACAGGGCTTTCTTTCCCTCTCAGCCAAAAGATGGCTACCATGAAGCTGGGACAACTGAAGACCATCTAAGATTTGTGCTGGAGTGAATTTTGGTGAACAGTGTGGAACTGGGTGAGAGGATTCTTTTTTTAGTAAAATGCAACCCAAAGAGAAAGTTCAGGGGAACTATTTACTCAAAATTATTTGTCAAAATGGCGAGTAAGCATTTTGAAAAAAATTACCAAACTGGAAGGAAAAGAATTAAAAAGAGAGAGAGAGAAAAATTGTTCTTCAAAAATACAGGAAATTGGACTCTTCAAGTGGGAAGACATGGTATGGAAACGCATTTTAAAATGCTGGAATTATGGATTTTAAAAATCAACACTGCTTTTATACTTGAATTACGATTCAAAATAATTAAAATCAGATATACCAGCAACAATATTGTTACACAGAGAGCGACATCTGCTGATGAGAGGAAAATATATAAGCCTGAGAACATTTATTTGAAGGACTGTGAAAATATTTACTTACCTTCAGGCCACTGGAGATTTAAATATGAGAACAAGGAAGATATTCAATTAAAATGACCCCTGGATGTTATGTTATGTTATGTTATGTTATGTTATGTTATGTTATGTTATGTTATGTTACATGATTGAACTTATAAGAGTGACTTAAGGAGGCTTGGATAACTCCCTGGACTATTTAAATGGAACTGACTGATTATCTATGGACATAAAGAACTATG
Source organism: Mimophis mahfalensis (assembly GCA_032468015.1). Lineage (NCBI taxonomy): Eukaryota > Metazoa > Chordata > Lepidosauria > Squamata > Mimophis > Mimophis mahfalensis. The sequence continues at coordinate 21,560 of JANHFR010002878.1, read as the reverse complement.
ACTAGTGTGCGTTCTGAAGAGTAACCTCAGGTTTGAATAAAGGGTTCTTGGGCTATTGGCCAAAAGTGGGATTCATTAAAACAAGGTAAGATGCAACACGAGGAGGAAATGAGCGTAACTTTAAACACAACGGAGCTGATGTTTCAAGGTATAAAGGATGTTATACAGACAGAACGTAAGGCAACTAGGGAATTAATAAATGGCATAGGCCGAAAACTGGAAAATATTATACAAGGGATAATGAGTGAAGACCAAGATGCTCAAGAAAAGAAGGAGTCAGCAGAAGGAATGGAGAGAAAAGCACGACCAGGAAATCAATGAAAAGAAAACAAGGAGGATATACTAATAACATTAACAATGACTGATGAATCTAACCAGGGGGAAAATGTTTCAAGAGATCTAAAAAGAGAATTGGAGAAACAGGAAGGTGCTTTGGGAATGGAGATAGGGGTTAGAGCAGAAAGTCACAAAGTTAGACGGTGGAAGAGAGTAGGGATGGGAGAAATATTTAGACTGAACAGTCAGGTTGTAGATAGAGATGTAGATAGAGACAAAGAACCAAGAGAAGAATATGGCAGGCAAGTCAAAAAAAGAATAAGACTTAAAATATTGATGTGGACAAGAGATGACGGATAGAAAAAAAGAGAGGGGGAAAATATTTTTCTTTAAGAATTTATTTTAAATTAAACACATGTCTATTAGTATTAGAATTATATAGACTGGATGAAAGCAAAGAATAGGAATACTTTTTGTATGTATTGTGATAGATACTAGACTAATATATTGAAATATTGAACAATGAAAAAATAATGATGAAATAATGAAGGACAATATTTTAATACAGATAGATGTGAAGCATGGAAAATGGGACATTTGAATAGGAAACTATTAAAAATGGGAAAATTAGAGATTGAATGATGGTACTGTTAAATATGCTTAAATAATATTATGGTTAGCGGTGAAATAGTAAAGTCAAATAGTGAGCATAATAAATTAATGAAATAATATATTTTAATATAAACAGGTGTATTAATAGCAGAATCATATAGACTGGATGAATGTATAGAATATGAATAGAATCATTCTGTATGTTTATATAATATTGTGATTGGTATCAGAATTGAATATGGCAACACTGAATAATGAAATAATGATTAATTAAAATTAAAGCAGGTGAGATATGAAGAACAGAAAGGAAACATGTTTTAATATAATGGTTACATGAATAAAAGTTAGAATAGAGACAGAAATAAGAGAAAAGGGGAATAACGGTATACACATTTTTACATAATAAGATAAATGTAACAACAAGGGAGGTTTAGAAATTGAATGACAGTAGTATTAGGTATGCTCAAACAATATGAAATAATGAAGGATTATTATCTACTATAAATGTGTATTATTAGAAATATATAAGCTGGATAAATGTACTAATCATGAGTAATAATAATATTTTTATTTGTACCAAAAATCACACTGTTTATGCATTGATGTGTATATATAATATAAAATAAAAAAACTTGACCAAAAATAAAGAAATGTTTTTGATATAAGGGACCAATATCCTGATTAACATGACATATTAAGATTTATTTATTTATTTATTTATATTTATATACTGCCCTTCTCCCGAACGACTCAGGGCAGTGTTTAATTAATATGCTCATGAATACAGCAACCATATTTATTTATTTTAGCTTAGTTTAGAAGTTAGTTTGGATCTGTTATTGCTTGCCAGAAAATAGATTATGTCTTTGCTTGATGTGTGAATCAGCCACGTGTAACTTATTCAACCAATCATAATTAACCAAAATTGTGCTAGGCAGAAAAAAATATTCTGCATTCCTTTTTCTATCAAATTTTATTCAATTCAGTGAAAAAAGACGTGCCTTGATTTAAGAATAAAAATTTTAGCTCTGACAAATGAAAACTGAAGGGAATAGCAAACAGCAAGACTTTTTATATGCAGAAAGGTGGAAAGACTCACGAATACCTACACTGGAAACATGGATGGTTCAACTGATGGAATTGGCAATAATTATGAAATTGACAGCTTTAAATAAAGACTTTGACCAATCTTATTTCTACTTGGAAGCCATTTTTGGACTTTTTGTGAGACAGTGAGAGAAATGGAATTTTGATTTTGGGTTTAGAGAAGTAAGGTAGACACTCATTTAAGAGTAAAGGTTGGAAGTACCTTTTATCTATATTTGAATCAATGAAACTTGAAAGACATTACTTTTCTTTTTTTTCTTTGCTTTTTCTTTTCTTCTTTTCTTAGCACTTTTATCTTGCTTTTTAACAGACAAGACTAAACTTGATGAGACCGCCATCTATGGCAAACCCTTCAACTCAGACTCAACAGGAAGTTGAACTTTATGTCTAAATGACACCTTCCAATTCCATGTTTCCAGATATTCCCAATGTCATCTAAAAGGTCATTTAAAAGCTGTTTTTATACCACCAAATATAAAGCAGAAAGAAACATTTTGATGCTATCTCATTACAGCTTATGCTTGACTCTGTTATATCTGAGCACTTTGAATTAAACCTTGTTTCATTGCATCTGAAATTCAGATAAAATCTTGGCTGATTCATGAATCGCTACCGCATGAATTAAGCACTTAATTAGGGCAGATGGTATTCTTTTCTAGCTCCTCTTGTGTTGGACAATCTTGATAGCCAGCTAATTTATTTCCTTATGTCACCTTGAAATCAACAGTAGAGATGCCTCATAATGCTGCATAAGGGTGGTTTGAGCTCTTACAACATGGCAGGCAAAATTTCCATGGTGGGGAAATAACATGTTTTTGGAAAAGGTACCCAAGGATTACAATGGGACTGACCAGGCCTTCTTAGAGATGTGGCTTTATTTTTTTTTTAATTTTGTAATTATATTTTGTCTTGCCAGTGTGTTAAACTTTTTCCTACAATTTTCACACCTGTTTTCCCCACTGAAAATAAGTATAAATATACTTTTTGGAATGGGGCAGGGTTTGGAAATTTACATCAAGTCAACCAGTTATCAATCCAAATTCATTACTACAGCATTTCCAACTAACGCCCAGCCATATCCCAAATAAAAGTCTAATGTCACCAAATAAAAGGTAGTTTTTGGATATGTCTCCTAATCTATTATTTTACCAAATACTTTTTTGTAGGATTATTGTGGGTACCAGAATGGCCTCTGTGGGGCGTAGTTTGCAAACCTGGGGGATTTCCAGATGTCCGTTCATGTTTGATGATTTCATTCTATTCCCATGAGAAAGTTGTTTTGAGAAGCACTGTTATCTAAGGTGGGCACCTCACTATCTATCTAGTTGTCAGGACGACGGGAACTTTTCCCAGTCTTGGATGGCAACCTCTATGTATGAAGTAATGTCATACTATCTAACACCTCTTGTCATTGGTTAATAAAGCTGGGAGGAGCAGAGACCAACTTCCTACTATACTTTCATCTCCATCTTGAAACTTCACTTCTTCTCCTTCTTCTCTTTGTCCTCACTATGCTTCTGGTCATCTCTTAGCTCTGCTCTTGGTCCTCCATCTTTGGGCCTCTACCCTTATCACTTCTGATGCTCTCCCATTGGTAAGCTGCCAAAAGTCTGTCATGCTTCTTCTTTTTTTTTAACTACACTTTTTAAAATGTGCATTACCTATGCCTTTGTAGGATTTTAAAGTTTATAAAAAAAACTATTTTCTTTCATATTTTTGTTCTAGCCCAGCTACACTCTGAATGCTCAAAATGTTTATGAAAGGCTTTTTCTTTGGGTACAGTTCATCTATATTTGGAAGTTGTCACACTGGCATGCAGAGCCAGAGGAGGAAAGAGAGGAGGAGGAAAGGTCTAGTTGACAAAAAGATTGAAGACTCTGTTTAAAAAGAGCATTTCTTCAGATTTTGAATAGAGTTTGTGCCAAGAGGATATCTTACAGGTCCATGTATAGTGGGCAAATGAAGAATAACTATCATTTTAAAACTCAATCACTGTATTTATATCCCAGCTGTTATTTTAAAGCAACTTTCTGGTAACAAAACAAACCAAGACAACAAAAAAGCAGGTTTTATTACATTTCAAGAGAGCAGTACAATTTATGGCTTACAACTGTACTACCTGATTCTGTCAACTCCATCTCAAGAATCTCAAGGGCTAGAATTTTCAGTGGCCATGGCACAGTGCTATATTTTTGTTTTGTGTGATAAAGACTTAGGGCAGTTTAAAGATGCTAAGAATTAGCCCATGCTAATATTGTTATCTGTAAGCAAAGAATGATAATGAAAAGAGAAAACAAACTAATTCTTCTGGTTATAGTATTGAAAGATTATTGATTGTCCAAGTTTGGGTTTCTTCTGCTTTAAGAAAAGGTTCGCCAAAACTGACATCAAAAACTGTTGCTGGATCAAAGAACATCCATACTGAATTCTTATTGCATTTCTTAAAGCATTCTAGAATAATATTTTGGTAAGTAATCCCTTTTGTTTACTTATGACCCCACCAATATCCGCATTCCACGAACTAGTTAAGAGAAAACAGCGTTACAATGGATTCTTGATCCTGTGACAACTGCTATGGGAAAAAATATCGTGGCAGCAAAATGTTCTGAAAATGTGAGAACCAGCATGAATGTGTTGTCAGGAATAGTTCTGCTTAGAATATTTAAAAAGAAAGTATTTGTGATACTATTTTTTCACATAGAGGAAAAATTATTCTATAGATTCTAAATACTAAGCAGAAATTCTTGCCTACTTTCACCAACTTTATCTCCGTCTTCCTCTACAGTCTAGAAATAATTACATGGGCAACTATAAATTGGTGGTTTTAAATATCTTGTCCAAGTTCTTATTTGTCCAATCATATATTTGTAGAAATCCAATCAGTGTTGGGAGTGTTAATTAGTAAAATCTGGGGGGGAAAAAGTTATTCCCCCAAAGGGACACTTTTTTTTTAATAAAACCATTCCACATGAATGTTCATGCCCTTGACAGCTTCTCCAACAACTGTCATATTTCATATACTGAAATAATTCATAAATAATTTGTGAACATATAGCAGTTTATTTGTCACATTATCCTTCCAATGAACCTTTTTAAAGCAATTTCTTTAAGGAGACAGATATAAATGGAAAGCCAAGTTTTTATTTCAAATTTTATTTGGCATTCCAGCTCCTAGATATCTCTAAAAAAAACCCTGTCTATATATGTATTTTAAATACTGAGAGGTTCTTCTATTTATTTTTTCATATTACATTGTCTAAAGTTTCATTGTTGTAATATACTAATAATAATTCACAAAACACAAAGAGTGCAAATAGAAACAGAATGGCTGGGGCAAAAGAAAGCAACAATGGTACCAACAGTAATAGGCAACTTGGGTGCAATCCCAAACAATTGGAATTCCACTTGAACACTATCAGCAGTGTCAAAATCACTATTGATTAACTGCAAAAGGCAGATTTACTTGGACAGCTGACATTGTGCAATGATATCATCAAAACCAATAACATCTGTCTATCCCAGGTCCTTGGGGATGACTTGATAAGTGGATAAAAAAGCAAAATCCAGTGTAAACATCTGTGCGACAAACAACAGCAATAACGATAAGAGCAATAAGCAAGATCTGCTTATTCCAGGTCCTTGGAAAGGACTTGAAAGGTAGCCAAAAATCCCAAAACTAGTCTCAGTATCTGGCTGGTTTTCAAGCAGCAAATTTGTTGGGAAATAAATACAGAAATATCACAGATGGTGATCACATCCCCTCTCTTTCCTGGACATTTTGATCTTCATTCATTATCAGTTGTAGTGTATTTTCATTTTCCCTTTTATGCCTTGCAGTAGGTTCTTTATCTCCCTGTGATTCTTTGTCATAGTATCCTTAATGCTTTGGAACATTAATGCCATTTCTTTTGAAATTTCACTCATTTCCCCATGGTGGAGCATCTTGTCTTATTTTAGTAAGTCACGTTCTTACTCAATAGTCCAAAAACAATGTATTCAAGCCTAATGTTGCTCCTCACAAAGTACAATAATCATAGTTCTTTATATCCCAGTATTATTCAATCAGATCCATTAAGAGAGTACAGGAAGCTTTCCAAAAGTCAAAATTCACTTTACTTTACTTAAGAGTGTTCTTACAATTGAGTTTCCAGTAATCATAAAGTAGATAATTATAGAACAGTAGGTATCACCACAGTCTTCCAATGAATGTTGTTTATTTCTCTTATCAGAAACTTTCCCAGGCTTGTAGGGAAGCCCTGGGTTGCGTGGAAGTGTTTTGACTTACAGGGCACCCCTCTTTATCACCCCCATAGGGTGGCTTTAGCTTCTTTCAGAGCCCTCCAACAGGAAAAATGTAACACAGGACGTGTGGACCCACTCCTCATGTCTGATCTTGCCATGATATCAGCCAGAAGTCCAAATAGTTTTTTTAAGCGGGTTGAAGGAGAGTGGGAAATGGAATTAATATATCTAACTGAGGAACAATTTTATCTAGGTTTTTTTTTGGGGGGGGGGGTAGATTGGCTTTGGAGACTGGAATTATTGCGCTCAATAAATCAGCAATTGATAAGAAATGGTATAAAAGAAAAACATGGATATTTGATCCAGGACCAATTAAGATTAATATTTGGGATTCAAACATTTTGTTATTAATATAGTTTATAGATGACAAGCTAACAATTTCAAGTAGATTTAGCAGTTTAATAATTTAAGTCTTTTGACTTGCTTTGCAAGGAGTGGGGAACCAACATAGGAACAGAACAGAACAGAACAGAACAGAACAGAACAGAACAGAACAGAATAGAATAGAATAGAATAGAATTCTTTAT
>JANHFR010002877.1:73079-87063 GCA_032468015.1 Mimophis mahfalensis | reverse complement strand
CAGTGCAGGTCACTAAGCAAACTGTTGTAAGGTGAGGACTACCTGTACTGTATAAATTGACAGCTCAGCTTTTTTTCAGTTTAGTTAAAGCTATTTAAACATTTATAGTACGTATAGAAAGGTAACCCCATGGTTTGTCAGAGATGCAGCATGGTTCTTAAATACATTGTGTGGGGTTAAATATGAGTACTGGGCATTGTGAAACAAGAATCTCAAGTTCTGATAGGAATGGTTGTAGGAGAAAGGGCACATTTAGTGCCACATTAGTTGATGGCTTGTGTGATTATCTGACTAATTATGTACACCTCAAATAGGACATACTTTGTTCTTTCCATCTGAGAACAAATACTAAACAAAGACTATGCAAAGACTAAAATTTGAAGGGTCATTTTTTTTAAAAAGGGAGAATGTTTATATAAGTTAAGCAGGCCAATTTGGAAAATCTCTTCCTCTAATCCTTCCACTAGTTGAATTCCCTACCTTTCTCATCCTCTACAGTTTCAGTGCTATTGATTATTTCCTGTTGCTTGACAAGGGGAATCATGACTTACTCTGAATTTACAACCACATATTTCAAAATACAGAAATGCCTATTATTCTTACTAACTAGAAATCTATTATGTTAAACATTATGTACACAGTACATAATACCCTTCCTATTTCATAGCTCAAGCAGAATATCTTCATTTTTTCTAATTTTCATTATCAGCTAAATGTAAGTCTCCTGAAAAGAGTAAATAGATATTACTGTATTACTGTATATAGTGATGAATTACTTTTTTATATCTTAAAACAAACTAATGGTCAACAGCAGCAATTCCTTAAAATTGCTGCCAGTAGTATCATAGATGCCAAGGAGAAAGAGGACAACAATGAACTAATGAAGATAGGATTTAAGTATGCATTAACTTATTTTTAAAATTACTTTATGCCTACCTAATTTGTTCTTGAAGAATTACACTTAGATTTCTATCAAGATAATTAATTCTGTTTAACCCTTTGGGAGTCTTTTTAAAAAGTAATCTGTAACTCTCACAATGGTTAAAAAAACAAAGCAACTTTTAAGATAGAATGAATCTTGCAAATAACAATTTTCAATACATGGCAGTTTACTTTCTGATACAATAGCGCTTTGCATTCATATTGTCAACTTATCAAAGCTGTAGGTTTTAATTAGACTATTAGTGTCTGATGTAATTTGACTCAAGTTTTTCTGACTTGGAGTTTCATTTTTTAAAAAGACAAATTAACAGCAAAAGTGTTCACTACAGGTTAGTTTTGTTTGTCAGTGCAAATGCTGAATGAGAAGGCAATGGATTAGCTTGTGTCCAGGGAGTAAGAACATGAAGACTTGAATATGTATTGTAGCATGGTGATCATTTTAATCACCCCTGTGGGATGCAATTTACTGGAAACAAATAGGGGAGGGGTGAATTAAAAAGAAAATCCTATCTGCTGCACAATATTCTTTTAAACATATATATTAACTATTGTTGCTCATGTTGTACAGTAACATTTAGCCTTGGTCATATATTATAGTTTAAGGGCATTTATAATGAAAACTATTATATACGAAATAATGTTATGGAAATAGAAGTTGTACAGGTAGATCTCAACTTTCAACCCCAATGAGAAAAATATCAGTCACTAAATGATGCAGTTGTGAAGCAAGGCATCAAGGACCCAGATTTATGACCATTTTTCTGCATCAAATCTGGCTTTCTCAATTGACTTGTCGGAAGCCAACTGGGAAGGTTGTAAATTGTGATCACATGACCACAAGATGCGGCAGCTGTGGTAAATCCTAGCTGATAGTGTGATAGTCATACAAGTGCAAGTCAAGTATAGGCTGTCACTTTTCTGAGGCCATCATAACTTCAAACCTTTGTTAAATGAACAGTCATAAGTTGAGACTATCTGAAATGCTCTAAGGCATGTTTCCAGCTGTTATGTCCTGCAGCAGTTCGTACTGTATATTCAGTTTCTTGCATGGAAGGCTCATCTTCTATATAAAAATCTTTAATTAAGTACTGTACATATTGAAATTGAAGCATATAACATTGCTTTCCAACTTGTATTTGCTCACATACACACCTTTTAACTTTCTTTTATTTGGATTAGCCGGTTCCACCCATATTACCATAGTTATTTCTCTTTTTTTAAACTTTCTTGCAGTGTTCCATATGCAAGCAGTCATTTTACATAATTAATCTTCCTTCTGTGTTAAATAAGTTATGCAGATCAACAGTGCAAGCCTTTTACCATAAAATTCTTTTTCAGGGAAGTTTTTCTCCTCTATTAACTTCTATTTTTCTTTGATGCATGTGTTGTAAAATATATGTATGTGGTATAGCCACGACATTCTTTTTTTTTAAAGAAGGACAGGAAATAAGTCAAAAGGGAGTAGTCTAGTTACAACTTACTACTTTTCCTTTGACTATATCAGACAAAGGCTACTGTAGGGTGTGTCTATTTCCTAGCATCATTATGGCAATCTATATTCACAATATTAAGAAGAAACGAAACAAAAACTGAATGCTGCAGGTAGAGATTCATTTTCATAAACTGATCAAGTTAGAATGGAAATGGGCATAGTTTTTTCACCTCTAATTCTTCAAAATAATATCCAGTTATTTTTGAGATGGATCAAGTAAATGGATTTGCATCTGAAGTTATTTTGAATAATCAAATTCTCTACTTTTATTTATACAGATCAACAATAAAGCATGTTGTAGTAGTTCGTTTGTGGGAAATAAATCACAGGCTTAAAACATTTACTATTACCGGTATGTCTTTAGTTATAAACAAAAATTCAAAAATAGAAGTTTTAAGCCTCCTACCTATCCAGATGGATTGCTGTTCAGCACTACATAGATAGATCCTCCAAACACTCAAAAACAACTGTTACATCTATACCAATACAAATTCTATACAGGTAGTCCTTGACGTACAACCATTCATTTAGTGACTGAAGTTATAACACTGAAAAAAGTGACATAATTGTTTTTTCACACAACTGTTGCACCATCTCCAAGGTCATGTGATCAAAATTCGGATGCTTGGCAATTGTTTCATATTTATGATGGTTGTAATGTCCCAGGGTCATGTGATCCCCTTTGGCCACCTTTGGGTAACCAAAGTCAATGCAGAAGCCAGATTCACTTAACCATGTTACTAATTTAACAACTGCAGTGATTCACTTAACAACTATGGCAAGAAAGTTCGCAAAATGGGATAAAACTCACCTAACAATCATCTCACTTAGTTAACAGAAATTTTAGCCTCAATTGTGGTCGTAAGTCAAGGACTACCTGTAATGCTTCTTCGATGAACGTAACAAAAGGAAAATACTTCTCTTTTCCTGATTTCTGTTACTAAATACTGAACCCTCAAAAAAAGTAATAATTTGCACTACTATTCCATTCAGGTTTACTATCTTTGACATACTCAGGATCAGTGAAGAAGCTAAAGTGTAACTTCGGGACAAAGCGCAGAGCATCATTTAGGAAAATTAGCAGGAAGATTCCCAATTCAGGAAGACTGGTTTTTTGCTTTTAGATGAAAGTAAAATATACTTTGCAAAGAAGACACCCTTCAATATCTGGTTCTAAAAATAATTAACTTCTCCATTATTCATATATTTGCCCTTTATCAACTGATTTACCACTATCACTGTGTTCTGCAGTCTTATGACCAGAATTCGGCACTTGGCAACTGGTATGTAGTTAAACGGTTGCAGGATCCCGAGGTCACATTATTACTCGTTGCAGACTTCCCAGGGGGCTTGCCACAAGTAAACTCAGTGGGAAAGTTAGATTTGCTTAACCGCTGTTTGATACGACCATGGCCAAAAAAGGTTGTAAAATTGAGCTTCACTTAATGATTGCATCTCTTAGTAATGGAGTTCTGGTCCCAATTAATGATCATAAATAGACAAGTAGTCCCTGACACCATTTGTTATTGAGAGTTTAAAGACACAACAGTGATGAAAAATGTTATTTCCAACCACTCGTACTGTTGCAGCATTTTTGCAGTCACGGGATTCAAGCACTTGGCACCCAGCATGTATTTATGGTGGCTGGAGCATCCTGGGGCAAGTCATTGTCATTTGTGACCTGGCTTCTGACAAACAAGTCAACGGGAGAAGCAAGATTCTCTTAATGATTTATTTAATGGCTGTGAAAAACAAAGTTGTAAAATTGTGTGTGGCTCACTTAACAACCACATAACCTAGTGACAGAAGTTCCATGGCCAATTGTGTTTGTAAGTCAAGAACAATCAGTACTGTAGAGTATAATTTCTAAAACTAAATGGTTTTGCTGGATTTTGACATTATGTTGTCCAGAATAAAAGTCAACAGGCTAATGTTGGAAAATACAGTAACTACCTGAAGGATATTTTAATAGCTTGTTTGCTGATTACATATATACTTGTCTTGAAAGCCTGATCTCTAGTGAAGTCTGTCAAGTATCAGAACTTTATATCATTTTTTTAAATGAACTGACTACGGAGATTACTACATACTCTAGATGTAAAAGCATCTAGTTTCTCTTTAATATCACATCATAATCTTATTTGTGCTTTGTGCTTTGGATTACTGTTGTTTCTCTTTTTGAGGGAAGCTTGTATCAATTTCAGAAATGGATTTATGTATTTATTTAGTTATTTACTCAGCTTATAAGCCACATAAATTGAAGCCAGTTCTGAGCAGTGCACATCTCAGTATTTTATAGATTGAGTTAAAACAAATAATGCACATTACATTTCTAAAGTGTAGTTTCTTCTGTCCTTTCTTCTGTGTTTTTTAAACTCAAGGATAACTGCTGTGTATATCACAATTGCATACATAGGTTGTGTCAATTATTTCCTCTGTATGTTTAGCAGTAAAGCAGTTTCCCCCCCAAAATGCATGTAGTTTTGTCCTAGCATTTTTGGATTATGTCTGTGTTATTTCAAATCATTCTGCTTTTCCCCTCCTCTTTCAATTTTCTTGTAGGTTTGAACAACAACAAATAATGATGATTGTAGTAACTGGAGCCATGTCGGTGCCTGAGTCAGAATTCCCTGCCAGTACTCCTGCCACAGCCCCTAATTTATCCAGGATGCCTGAGGATGGCAGCCTCACTGCAGTGGAACAGCCAATATTCCTAATGACAACAGCTGCCCAGGCCATCTCAGGTTTCTTTGTGTGGACAGCTGTGCTGATCACCTGCCACCAGGTAAAACAAACAAGTTAATATTTTGAATTGCTCTCCATCAACTTCATCATCTAGTAGAGAAGGAGCTTGTTTTTCAAAGTGTTGTTATTCCATTAACGTACCCCAGTCTCCTTTCCGCTATAAGCCCTGCTGTTTTGCATGATGTAATAACCTGCAGTATATATAAGCCAATCCTCAATGGTCTCAGTTGAGGATTGCTTATATCAGGGGTGTCAAACTCGTGGCGCCACATTGCTGTCATGTGATGTTTCATGCAGGTTTTTCCCTTTGCTAAGTTAGGGTGGCCGTGGACTGCGTGTGATGCATCCACTCTGCAGGCCGCCAGTTTGACACCTGACTAAGACTTTTATAAAAGGGTACAATATATGTAACTGTATTAAGCTCTGAATAAAAAAGGTAGGCCGGGGATGGCGGTTAACAGAGTACCTGGCAGCATGACTACAGGTTACAACCATATTGTGGACATAACAACCACAATTGGGACCAGAATTTCTGTTGTAAGTTGTTACACCAGTCATTAAGCAAATTACCATGTTCATTAAAAGAATCAGCTTCCCCAATGGGCATTTTTTGGGCCAGAAATAGGCTCACAAATTGTGATGACTGAATACCGCAAGCAGTTGTAAATGTGAGTTGGTTGCCAAGTGCCCAAATTTCAGTCATGTGACGGAGGTGTGTGATGCAGGAATCGTACATACAAGTATAGGTCAAAAGTCACTTTTTCCAAGGCCATCGTAACTTTGTAGCTCTCTTTAAATGATTGATCATAAATCAAGGACTACCTCTATGTGCAAACAGTCTGAGGGTGTGAAATTAGTTGCCTCTGTTGGTCCTTCCACAAGAAGGCACCTTGTAGCCAGTATGGATTTAAGGCAGGCCCATCTACCTAGTGGTTAGCATAGTTCTGTGTTAGCCAATTGTTACATTGGGCTGAGGGGATTTTTAAAGGGCCATGTTCACCTACCGGGTAACGGGTTCCTTTTTAGCAACCAAGTAGATGAAGCGGATAGATCAGTCTACTAAGCAAGATTTTACTGCATAGTGACTGGTTTTATTGTACTCCCAAATCTCATCAGAACAAAGGGCTACAAAGCATGCTATTTCTCTTTCTTCCTCTTCCTCTATTGTTTTTGTTGTTGTTGTTGTTTTGCATTCTTTCTCAAGCTGTGCTATCTGCAATTTAAAGCAAAAGCATTGCTTCATAAAGACATTTTATATCATTTGGATTTTGAATTATATTTTGGTTAAACAGCTTTCCTGGCAGTGTGGAAGGGTCACTGCTTCTGTGTTGTTCCAAATCCTCTGCACTTTTAAGAGAAAGTAGGTCACTGTAATTCAGAGTGATATAACTTGACTTTGAGCGCTGATAAACTTATGACAATAATTGTAGGACAATTTGTTTTTTGAATAAACAGCTTTTCTCTGCCAAAGGAAGTATGGTTCTTTAAAGAAGAATTTGAATGTTTTAAAATGAAAATGGTTTCTATTTTGATTTTATATCTAGGTGGTTTCTTTGAGATATATGTTTAATTTTTAGCTCGAGTTTTGTGAGTATTCTGTTGATTGAATGCATGGTTTAAATACATAATTTTAATTTATTTTATAGTAACCCTTCTGCAACATTAAATTTAAAGGTGGGGAGGCTGCAAACTTGATATACATTGAGTCTCTCTTTAAACTGGTCCTGTCTCCAGCATTGTTTTCCTTAGTGTACAGGTGTGACCATCCTTTACTACCTTATTTTGGGACTAAAAAAAAAAACTATTGAAAAAGAGCATGGGGCTTTTCTTTCCTTTAGCTGCAATGCAAATGATTATTGATGATAATTCCTTAACAAGGTTACTGAAAATTTCAAGACAAATGTAAATCAATATTGTAAGCTGCCCTGAGTCTCCGGAGAAGGGTGGCATATAAATGGAATTTTAAAAAAAATATTGTATAAGAGAAATAAGGTTCAAAATTTTGCAGATTTCAGAATTGAAATGGCTAGGACTTGCTTTTTAGTTTATTATGCCCCCTTCTTTTCAAAAAAGGCAGTAATTTTTAGGGAAAAGTAGAAGAGTATGAAATTTATGAAAAATCAAATATTTCCTTTAGCTTTTAAAACAATGAGGCAAATGGTCATTTCAGGCCTGGAGACATTTAGATAAGGTATTTATTTATTTATTAGTTGGATTTGTATGCCACCCATTCCCAAAGGACTCTGGTAATGTAAGGTGGGTGGGATGGGATGGGATGGGATAGGATAGGATAGGATAGGATAGGATAGGATAGGATAGGATAATCTTTATTGTCATTTTTTTCCGTGAACACATTAGCACACATTAAAAAATGAAATGTTAATGTCCACTTTCAGTATACATAATACACACACACACACATACACACACACACACACAAAAATATACGTGCATATCTTAATCTCAGTCCATTTTAAATACATAGCAAAAAAAGAGTACGGTATTCTCTTCTCGAACTCTTCATCATTTGTGGTATATATGCAATGCACTTCACTCATGATATATATTTGGCTAATTTAGGAATGTTGTACATTTAATTATATAGGGATAGGTGGGAGGATGAGATGAAGATGAAAAGCTGTGATTCATAAGGTTTAACGACCCTTTGGCATTATCTTCCCGCTTTGTACCTCTGTTTGGTCTTGAGTACATGGAATAAATAGCAATGCCTGAGTCTTTCTTCCCATTCTATCTGTCATCATCATTATGACTAATTTCACTGCAGTGAGAAGAAGAGATATACCCACTTTTCTCCCACCTTAGCCTTTCTCCCACTAGTCTAGCTGCTGACATTTATCAAGATACCACTGCAAAATAAATACGACTTTCTCTTTTGCAATATTATACTTACATAGGTAGACTCTGCCATTTATCAATCTTGTTGAGCGCTTTTTAATTATTAGATAGTAACTATCAGTTATAGAATTTCTGCATGCTATTGGTAGATTAGGATTTAGAAGTGGATTACTGTCCACCCAGAACCAAGAAGGAATTTGGTAATTCTTCCAAGATGAATTACGGGATTTATTGCTTCATACCTATATACAACATCTTGCCAGACTGACTTTGCTATGAAGATGTATATTAGGGGGCTCCTACTCTGCATGATTCTAAACTGAAGTGCTATTTACTCCTCTGGAGCATACCCCTTCTGTGCAGTTATTTTGCATGATATTATTATATTAACTATATTCTAATTAAAGGGTTATATCAAAGTTTTGAACTGTTTGAAGCAATAATTGAACATTTCATCTTGAACATGGTTCTATTTTGAATATGAAACACAACATGCTCCCAATGACTAATTTCACCCTCAAACGAGTTTTGCACTTTTAATGGAATGTGACATGAAGTTTCACGGAATGGTTCAGATCAACTTGTTTTGTGCACACAAACCTCTTTTTCCTTTTTTCAGTAGTTCCTGTATTGAAATACTTGATATTTTGCTGCGTAGAAAAACATTCATCCTGGGAAAAGCCTATTTCAGAATTATAATTAATAATCAACATTTTCCAACCAATCCAAATATTAACTTGCAGTGAAAATATGCAGTTAAATTAAACACAGAATTTTAGGCATATTTTTATTTATTTTTTAAAATATTTTATTGAAAAGTTTCATTTTATTAAACAATAACAAGATGCAACCACATCTCTATCACAGCGAAATTTTAGGCATATTTTTAAAATTAATGTAAAAGTGGAACTTTTTGGCTTTTGAAAGCATGATGTACACTAAAAGCATGATTGACTTATAATGCCTATTGCAAATGTAAATGTGTTCTATAGCATTTCCTGTTTCTGGTTTCCCCCAAAAAATATAAGATTATAATAGTAATCACATGATACAATGCATTGCCACAACACAATCTGCTGTGTGCAATGTGCATGTGTGTTTTAGTACTATATTGATCCTGCATTGTGTTTTAGATAGATGATGACTGATCAGGTTGTAAGCAATATTTAATTAGTCTGATAGTGAAGCTGTTTGACTTTACTATCTTTATATTTCATTATCCTGTTAGATTAAAATACGAGCACGAGAGGGTATATTTTGAAATTAAAATGAATCCAAATAGAAAAGGATCTTATTAAAATTTCCAGTGCTGTTTTTGTAATATTCAATTGGCAAACTTCCTGCTTTATGGTATCACTGGAATTTCACTGAAAACAAAATTTACATCTTCCTGTTATATGAACTGCAGGACAATTGCTTTTTTATTAGATTAAAGGTATTATGGAGAATATAATCAAAATGATTTTGGAGCATGTTGTATGTTTACTAATTAGTTTTGTAAGTCAATCTCACAGGTTATTTTCTAGAATAACATTAGAAGGGTAACTACAATCAATAAACATACAACTTCCAGTGAACACGTCTGACTAAATTATTATCTTTCAGTATAAGAAAGTTAGGGAAAATAGGCTTGTTTGGGGTGTCCAGTTGATTGAGTTTTGCATTGATTTTCTTTTCTTCATGACTGGATTCTGATCACAGCCTCCATTTTCTTCTTTAGATCTACATGCACCTTCGCTGCTACAGTTGCCCCAATGAGCAACGCTATATTGTCAGGATCCTTTTCATTGTTCCCATTTATGCTGTTGACTCATGGCTCAGTCTCCTTTTCTTCACCAATGATCAGTACTATGTTTACTTTGGGACAATACGGGATTGTTATGAAGGTAAGGTGTTCGAAAGTATGGAAAGTGGGAAAAAGCAAAGGGTGGTAACCATATTAAAAATGATATGATGTTGTTTCTCTTACATTTGATTCTGTGAAGTACAAGTAGTTTCTGACCAAGATAATGAGATATCCATAAGGCCTCCCTCAGTGCATCACTAATTGACAGTAAATTGCTGGGTTCCAGAGTTGAAGTTTTCTGAAATAACCAATTGGGATATTGGGAGAAAAGGTTTTCTTTTTGCAGATAAAGTTTGTGGTATTCTACAATAGAGAAAGAGATGTAAGTAGATATTGCTTAGTATGTAGAAGAGGAAGCTAGACGTAAACGGACAGGCATTCTAGAATCTCTGGGTGCAGGAAAGAACCCCAATTGTATATGCAGCTGAAAGGTACTTGTTTCTGGGATTTCATGCCAAAATCCTGCTTGGATTTTAGGATAAACTTTTTTTTCTGCTAGCCTGTAGAAACTAGAAAGAGTCCTGTTGTCTCTGGGGTCTGGCTGCAAACACCCCGTGCTACAAACAGTTTGTGCTGCTTGGATTTCAACATAGACCTTTTTCAGCCAACCCTCAGAAATCAGAGGGAGTTCTCTCAGCAGGTAGTGGCACCTTGGGACTTCCTTGCTAGCTTCCCCATTGACTTTCTGGGGAAGGCATCAGGTAAGTTTTCAAATGGCAATCACATGATTGCGGGGTCCTTGGCAATCCATTGTAAATGCAAACTAGTTGCCAAGTATTTCAGTCACAATCACATAACTGTGAGGGCGCTGCAACAGCCATAACTTTGGACATGGTCATAAGTCTTCATTCAATGCCATTGTAATTTTGAATTATCACTGAATGAATGGTCTTTAAGTGAGGAGTATCTGTTCTTTTATGTAACATTCTTTTAAGTACTTGAAGAATGCTCTCATATTCCTTTAATTATCTTTTCCTGAAACTAAAAATATCCAACTCTTTCCAGTTCTCTTTCTGGATCCTAGCTCCAGTCCTTAATCATTCCCACTACCTTTCTGAGAATTTGTTCCAAAGACTCTGAGTCCCTCTTAAAAGTATGTGCCAAATTAGAGCAGAATAAGGGGAACAATGCTTAACCAATTTAGAAATATATTGATATAGTATAAAAGTGATTTCCCCCTTTGCAATCTTAACACATTGCTGGCTTATATTCCAAGATCTTTTTCGTAAGTTCCATTATTAGCAAAATAACCCAATCCTATATCTTTACATTTAATGTTTGTTTCCTAAGTGAAGAATTTTACAAAATTTCATATTTTTTAGGGCATTTCTCCAATGAATGTATGAATTATGCATTTATCAAATTTAGAGACCATCCATCTCACTCACCGAACAACAATAATAGAATTTTAGATATTCCATCACATTTTACACTATCTGCAAATGTTATGAGCATTTTCTCCAGTAACATTGTATTTGTTTATTTGGTTTATGCCCTGCCTTTCATTCAGAAGCTCATTTCAGCTGCTATGTTTTTTCACAATAGTAACCCTCTGAATTAGGTGGGCTAAAAGGGAGTGGTTGGCCCAAACACCCAGTAGTCCTTTTTTTTTTCCTTTTTTACGTTCTGCATGTGCTAGATTGTAAACAAGCTTTTGCCTTAAAATACATTTTTTAAGTATAAGGTGACCCTATGGCCAACGCTATAGTCAAAGCAGAAAAATTGCAACGGTTTATATACATTTTAAGGATAGATTTTTTTTTCTAAGTTCAGCATTGGACAAAAACAACACTTTTGAAAATATTGAACCAGGGCGTCAGCTAGGTTTTTTTTCAGTATTTCAGGAAACCAATAACCAGGATGTGGAAATTTAAAATAATTGAAAATAAATAAACATTCCCTGACTATGTTTGTATTAACTCGTGCTTCAGGCCTGCTTTTTCTCTCTGTTGTAATATCCTAGTAGATCTTGTATGATTTGTTTGTAGAAGACTGAATTAAATAGAAACCAAAAGCTCTACATTTTTTTGTTTCTTTAACTTTTTGCCACCATCATTAAGCAACTAGTATACTAATTCATTTTTGTTTTATTTTGAACATATCTAAAAATGTTCACCTTTTTATATTCACTGCCTCCTTTGCTAAGCTGAGCTTATTATGAGCTTTCTCATTTCAGCTCTACAATTCCAAATCTTCCTTTATGACCACACAAATATCATCTTTTCAGTCTCTTGTGTATCTTTTTTTTTGCTTTCAAGTCTGTTACAAGCTTTTTGTATATCTACACCTGCTTCTTTATGTTCTCCTCTGTTATTCTATTTATAATTGGTTTTTTAATGCCTCTTTCTTTAGGAACTTCTACTCATTGTAGGACCCCCTTTCCCACCAGCTTCTCCTATCACAGGGTCCTACTTAACATTTTTCTGAATTAAATAAAATTCAATTTTTGGAAGACCAAGATACATATTAGTCGGTGGTCAGTTTTTAGGTTCTCTTAAGTCAAACTCATGGTGATTTCCCCTTGGGTGTGCTTAACTCAAATTTTCTTAACTAGTTCTTCTTTATTGATTAGTTTTAGACCAAGAATCCTGTTGGACTATTCTCTAACCTCTGGAGCAGGAAATTGACACAGAAAATCATAAATCAAAAAATAATGCATTTGTATTCATTAACTTCAACAGAAAAAATTGTCTAATCTGATCACACAATTCAAGAGAACAGATGTTCTCATTTCCAGAACACCATTATGTTAAACAACATTTTGGCATGACATCTTTTTTGTTCTGAGACAAGCTCTAAGGGAATTGATGTCATGCCCTCCTTAGGTGACTCATTCTAAGAGTAAGAGGATGACTAGGAGGTGGCTAAACTAAGATATCCACAGAGCTAGGCCCAAACATAAGGACTTGCAAAGAACCAGTCCGTAAGTTTTAGGTTTGTTTCTTACAACCCTAGTGCAGATTCTCTAGCATACCCTCTAGCTCCAAGAGAGGCCCAAGCAGAATAGAGTCAAATATCAAAGAACTGAAATATACAGAAATACATAAATGATTGCTTTTACTTTTGTTTTCTGAGCAAGACTCTACACACCAGCTGTGGTCTGAGAACACCAGTATAAAACATTCTCCCTTGAAATCTGCTGATTGTTATAGATAACGTTTTTTTGTAACTTGATTACTCCAGGACTTCTGAAGTGTGACTTGAGCCTTCAGAGCCTGCTTATCTTGTATAGTTTTCTCCTTTCTGTAATTATAGTATAGCCCTTTATTTTAGGGTTTGGGGGTATCCTTTTTTGCTTGGACCACTTGGGATGAGATAAGATCATTTTGGTTTCACAAGAGACTATGAAGGACCCCAGATTCTTTCTTTTAGAGAAATGTGGTAGCAATTCATTGGAATATGATACCCAATGGCAGAAATATATACTCACCAGGTAACTTTAAGCCAGTGATATATTTTCTGTCCAACCTACTTCACAGAATTATGTTATTCAAATAAAATGAATACAGGGTTTTTTGTAAGCTGTCCTAAGCCTCCTGCAAAAAGGCAGGATATAAATCACGCAATTGCACAGTCAGAAATTATTTTTGTTTGGTTGAGTGTCCCCATTCCTATCTGTTACTGTGTATGTATAAATACAAAGTCATAGGAAGAAGCCTGTTATTCTGTAGATCTCATCTCCTAGCAACAGCTATTATTCACTTTGCTTCGCTTAGGGAGTTTGCAAACATCATAACATCTGCTTGGAGGGTCAGTTCACATTCTAAAATTTGCCACTTTGTCCAGTTCAATATCCTGTGTGTTAATGGTGTTTTATTTCCACTCCCTTTCTGTATTTTCTGCTCGTGAACTGTTCAGAAATATTTCTAGAAAAAGCAAGAGCAGACAAGGAGAAGAATCTGTTTTCATTTTAAGGGAGATTTTTAAAAAAATTTGCTAGGGGAAGACTGCCCTTATACAAATGTTAATGAGCACATTCAGTTGTTGTTGTTAGTTGTGAAGTCGTGTCCCACCCATCGCATGGCAACCCCATGAACAATGTTCCTCCAGGCCTTCCTGTCCTCTACCATCCCCCGGAGTCCATTTAAGTTCACACCAACTGC
>JANHFR010002877.1:35752-51694 GCA_032468015.1 Mimophis mahfalensis | reverse complement strand
GCTCATTAGGGCTCTCCCCCCCCCCCCCCCAGCGGCATTTTACAGTCAGCTTATTGCCCCTACAATCTGGGTCCTCATTTTACCTACCTCGAAAGCATGGATGGCTGAGTCAACCTTGAGCCTGGTGGGAGTCGAACCTGCACTAATTGTATCAGTTTGAAGACACACTTCATGTACACTGATTTGCAATGATACTTTCCATAGTCTGGCAGAAAAACTAAGGGCATACAACTGCCTCTCAAAAGCAGCGCTTTATGGTATCAGTT
The DNA here is from genome assembly GCA_032468015.1 of Mimophis mahfalensis. Classification (NCBI taxonomy): domain Eukaryota; kingdom Metazoa; phylum Chordata; class Lepidosauria; order Squamata; genus Mimophis; species Mimophis mahfalensis. The sequence continues at coordinate 51,428 of JANHFR010002877.1, read as the reverse complement.
TTTAATTTTAATTAATTTCTCCTACCACTTCGGCACAGTATAGATAAGCTACAAAATATTCTATTTATGGCAAACAAATTTCTAGGAAGAACATTTCTGGCTTCTGTGCATGACTTCCCCAAAATGAGATTCCTTCAGCAGTACTAGTATAGATTTATTTTATTTATTTATTAAATTTATTGGCTGCCCTTCTTACCATAGAATAACTCTGAGCAGTTCACAATATTAAAAGATGCCCTTGATCATGAAACAAATTTGATCTGATGGGGCTTTTTCCATTTCTCTATAGCTTTCTTGGAATGTCCTTGGTGGTTCAAAGATTGTTATCATGCCCACTGCCCTTCTACAATTAAAGCAGCTTCCACCTGTAATTTTTAGGATAAACCCTTCCGCAAAATACAATCTGTCTGCCTGTACTAGTTTCACTTCTCCTGTCATAACTCAGTCATCTGTTTTCATCCATTTTTGTGTGTGAGAAGCTTTTGTATGGATCACAAGTTTGGGGAATACAAAAGTTTTTTTTCCCCCAAAGAGAAAGAGTCATTCTTATCTGCAGTAGCAAAAATTTGCAGTTTACTCTTTTTGGTCCATGGAAGAAATGAGGATACATACCTGGATTCCTCCATTTGCCATCAGTTAAGTAGCAGTGTTGCACTGAAGAACCTCTTCCAATTATACCATCTAGTAGGCAACTGAAATCAGAGTCTGGTGGAAAAATATCAGGAAGCCAAGTCTCAAAAGGAAAGGATTTTCGCTTTCATTTCATAGCAATCGATATAGCTGCAACATAGTTTTCACTGCTGGTACCATTTTTGTTCTTTACAAACTGGCCCAAGACTTGCATTTGAACTGTAACAAATTAATTAACTAAATGTATAAATTGCTTGTCATCCTTAATCTATTTTTCCACCAAGATGGCCTCCTTCATCTGTGGGGTCCTAACCATAGATAAAATTGGTGGCTCTTTCTATTCTCTTATTAGGATTGCATTTCACTATAGTCATGCATCAATTCAGATCCATTGACAGCTTATTGTAAACTTTTGATATTTATCCTGGTGTTCATTATTATACAGTATGTTATATGGGACACAGAGATTTATCTCCATGTTGTCTTTCACTGCTAAACAGAAAATATTATATGGTACCAAACTGGTAGTGGAGAAATACTGCTCCAGGTAACCAGTAAATACTACTTAACATGGTTTTTCCAAGAAAATAATTTGTTAAACCTCCCCATTCTTGTACCAAAAAGTTTTTTCCCCCCAAAAAACTCTGACTACTGTAATCAGGTTTCATTTAAATGGGCCAAGTGCAATTTACTTAGAAACATTAATTTTGAGCTGCTGATAAAACCAGTCCCTTAAGTAACCTCTGTGTGTGTGTATTTGTGTGTGTGTGTGTACTTTTCCCCTGTATGTAAATAGGAACCTTTTCATAATGATGACAGGCCTATGGAATGTGGAATGGGCAAGGCCAGTTGCCAAACTCTGACCTGTAGGCCACATTCCAGGAGATGTTCTTTCTAGCTGCTTTGCTTATCTCAGTCACCTCATTTTAGAGCTGCTTTTATTTGGCACAGATTGCTTATTGGTCTGCCTATGAAAAGAGTCCCCATGTCACTATTTTAATACTTTTGTGCACATGGCAGTTGTAATTTTGTTTCTTCTGCTGCTTTTTTGATTAGCTGTGCACAGCTGCAACTACTGTGGTTTTGTTTAGTCAGGAAACTTCCTGTCTATTAATGCATGGTCATTCTTCATTATCAGTGAGATCTGATTTATCCTTCCAAAACTATCTCATTCAGACATTTTCTTTGAGGACATGTGCCATTTACTGAACTAAAGTGCTGAACTAAAATAAATGCATCTCAAAATACAAATGCTCTGCATGAGGCTGTTTATATGGTTCTCTTCTTAGTATGTTTTAATATACAATGAGATTTGTATACAAAAATTTACCTGTTTGTTTATAAGAAAGCCAATTTACTTCTTCACACTTCACACTATGCTTCAGCAGTAAATCACTGCTCTTCAGCCTTTTAATAGCTTATTCAGCACTTTGTAGAAGCCTCTTAGATGTGAGTCAGCCAAGGTAGAATTATTATTGCAGACCAGGAGGTCTGAACACAAGAGCTGATTATCCACCACAAAGTCCAAATGTCGGAGCCTTCATATATAATGCTCCAGAGTTTAAATTCTGAACATTTTCTGTCTGCCCTTTGAAGCTAGGTGTTATTTGATTGCTTTCTTGATACCCTTAGGAGGTCACTGAGATATATTAATATCTAAATGTCTCTTTTTAGCCTGGGAACTGCTCAGTAATAGGATTCAATTTTTTTTACTACTGGTTCTGTGGGCATGGCTTAGAGGGCGTGGCTATGCTGTTGGCCAATCAGAGGTGGTATTTGCCGGTGTCGGCCAATCAGAGGTGGTTCTTCGAATCAGTCAACGTTATTGCTACCGGTTCCCTGGAACCTGTCAGAACTGTCAGAATACCACCTCTGGAACTGCTGCTCCTCAGTCCTTACAGCTTCTTTATCGGCTTGATTCAAAACTCAATCTGTATTTACAGTGAAATGGTGTTTATTGTGATAGGATAAAGCAAGGCTACAAATGCTTCATTTTGAAATAATGAGCAAAGCAGTCCATCTACCATGAAATTACTTGTGCTAGAGCAAAAAAACATATCTGTAATCCTCTTGTCTTAGGCAGATAAAATCCTCCATAAGTTTATAGTTAGAAAAAGTGGTCAGAAAACTATGTTCATTGGGTCATTGCCATAATTATTTCCCAGGACTTTGGGGTTCTGTCATCCCTCAGAAAAGAAGAAAGAAAAGTAAACGACTCTATCTTTGCTCTCAGTATCCAGAAAGTGAGAAGTATTGACAACTCTGCATAGTAACCACGAGAAAGGCTTTTGAATACCAGAAGATACCAATTAGATGCCATCTAATCATTCCCTGAATATTTACAGTCTGTAAATATTGAAATGTTTGTATTTATACTCATGTATAACTGAGGGACTTATGAAACTTAAATACTCTGGCCACCAAATGAGAAGGAAGGATCCTCTGGAGAAGAGCCTAATGCGGGGAACAATTGAGAGAAAAAGAAGAATGGCACAACAGAGAATGAGGTGGCTGGATGGAGTCACTGAAGCAGTTGGTGCAATCTTAAATGGACTCTGGGGGATGGTAGAGGACAGGAAGGCCTGGAGGAACATTGTTCATGGGGTTGCGATGAGTTGGACATGACCTCGTAACTAAAAACCACAATGACTGAGTGGGCATGGGTTTGAGCATGATCCAGATGGATGAAAAACCATAAAGGCTTAAAGGTAGCCTGAAAGAGAAATGGATAAGTTGGATGAGGCACCCTTATGTGCTGCATTTGGGATGTGCAACCGTGAAAGAAGGATACAGAATGAAAGTTAGAAAAATAACTTCAAGATTTTGCATTTGCATTTTGGATCTCAGATTTCACCTCAGCCACAAAATAATGGCAAGCAATTTTTTTTTTCTTCAGCCTCAGAAGGTATTTGTAAGAGTTGAAAATTGTACCGTAGTTTAAATGAATAATTATGTATTCCTAAATTTAGACTTGTTTCACGTTTTATTAAGATTGGATTAATGATTTGTACAGTATTTTAATCTTATTGGCTTTCTCACAAAAATGTGTTTTGTGATTGGCCAAATCATAATAGCACTTTGTGGTGCACTTAGATAAGAGATAAACCCATCATCCTTAAGGTGGAAAATACTCCCAATAGTGGCCTCCAGTAACTCAGAAGCAGATTTTTATCCCCCAACCTTACCTGGTGTTGAAAGATGCTAAGAGTGCATGGCAGATTCTCTACTATGTATGCAAATGACCAGCAGACATAAAATTAATGCTGTATATTATTCATTTTCAATGAAATCCCCAAAATTGATCCCTAGATCTTCAGCACAATCCCTTTCATTTTCACAAGAAAAGAGCACGCATCCCTTATTTTCAGTTTCTCCATTTTGGAAAAAAAATCTGGCTTTATTTGTAAATTCTACAAAATACAGAGGAGTCTGGCAGGACACTTACTGTAAGTCAGAAAATAAATAAGTACTTTTTTTCTTGCTCTATAGAAGATAAAATGTGATTTGCATATATAAAATATAAAGTACAGCTCTGTACCAACATCCCGGCCGTGCCATAAGGCAGAACGGCATAAAGAATGTGAAAATAACTTATATTCGTGCAATAAATAAATCACAGGGTAGGAACAAGGAAAAATAGGGTGACATTAAAGAGGGAATCCCCACTAAGGGTCAAAAGGAAGGAAAGGAAGGATGGACAACACTGGTTTGGAAGCTGATTCCATCTTAGGGGTAGAAGTCACGTTAAGCTGCAGGATGGGTAAACCCAACCATATGTCTTTTTAAAAAATGGATCATATTTGCCACTTAAATAAGTCACTGGCACATGCCTGGAAATGATTACCCACAAATACTCACTGGTTCTTACGTTAGCAACATATATTTAATGGAAGAAGGTACTCTACTAAATCTTCTAATCTAACCCTTCTCCATGCTTTTAACTGAATTACTGTATCCATGTTTCCCAGATGTATAAACTTCCCAGTTTCTTAAGCAATGGAGCTGCCAGTGTCTCTTGATACAGATGTACTATTCTCATATCACCCATGCTTGGCATAAAATTTCAGACCCACTTTAAAATGAGAAGGCAATGGGCTGAAACTGCTTGGCCAAAAAGGCATACACAGATAGGCAGTATATCAATAGCTGATTCTACAAGTCCAGTGCTAGTAATATTCTGTGTGTACATGCAGGCAGCTTGGTTTAAACGGCATATGGGATTCATGACAGCATGGCAGAGAAAGGGAAACAATACACTGTTTAAGTTTGTGTGTTTACTAAATTAGGCTTTTGGATGGTATCAGTTTTTTCCATGTTTGTGTTCTCTGCAATTCATTTTTCCAGCCAACATGGCAGAATGCATCGGGAAAACCACTGGACGGTATAAAAGTTGCTACAATGAAAGGGGCGAGTTTGTGATTGTAAACATTTTTAAAAATTGAACAGTGTGGTTTTTACAGTAAATCTTGCTAAGTGCATATGAGAATATTGTCTTAAAAGAACAAGGGACAAACACAGTGGCATCCAGGGGAACCTAACTCTTCCATTGTGCTAGCTTAGACCAAACTAGGTTTTATTTTCATGACAGAAATTATTTTCGGCTATGATTCGAGCTATTTTGCTGCTCTTATAAAACCACATCCTTCAGATATAAAGAAGAAAAGCATTTTGATTTTCATCTACTACACTTTCCTCAATATAAATGCATCTTGCATATTACACAGCTGAATGAGGCAAAAATTAGGCCACAAAACAACAAAGAGGAACTATATTCCTCACCAGTGTATTTCTAACTGAAGCCTCTTTCCCTTGGTCTATGTAAGTGACTAGATCTTTCTCAACTTGCTTTTGGGGTGAAAAAAGAAACTGGAAGATATTTGCTAGATTATACCCCATTGTTATGATTAGGACTGATTCTGAACCCCTTAGAATCCCACATGCAATTGCCTGTACTGCGTCTTGGGTTGGGCCAGCCTTCATATAGCTTGATTCTCTTGAACATAAAATGTCCTCATCTCTGTAATAGTTGGATATATTTCTTTCCTGAGTTTCTATTTCTAGCCTTTTGCCAATGCACAAACAGAAAGAAAGTACAAAAGGTTCTCTTCATTACATTCTGCTTGTTGCTATTGGTACCCCTCATGAAACTGTTTTAGACCTCAGTCTCTTCTCTAGAAATTCCCTTGTAATTCTGATGCCCCTTCACTATCCATCAATCTCACTTGCTTTATCCACTCCTGCTTCATTTAATACACTCCCTCTTTACTTTTCCCACTTCCTTGTCTCTCTCTTTCTCCCTCTTTAGAAAACTGCTTCCATTTTGTCCATGAATCTTATAACCTCAGCGAAAGAGCACTTTTACAACCAAAACAATATTTGGAGTACAGCTGCATCCACACACAGTTGCAGAGAGATTGTCTCTCCAGTCACTGCAATGGGCATAATTTCTTCCTTTGTGTCTTTCTAGGATGAGCTAGCAGCAACTAGCTCTTTTCTTGACATGTCTCTTTCTGATCTGTTTTTCCATCACCCCTACAGTCACTAAGCAATAACACTTTTCTTGACCATCAAAGGCTCAGACTGATTCTTGTAAAACAACAATTTCATGCCGAAGCAATCAAGAGGCTCTGAATTAAACAGTAGGTTATCTGGGAACTATGGTTTACAACAAAAAGCAGACAGAGTTATACATGAATACCTAGACTTGTGTCTGAACAATGCACCAAGAAACTGGGAAATTGATATCCTCTGATAACATCTGGATTATTATAATCACTATGTTTTAGACATTAAAAGGAGACTTCAATCTTGGCATCCCCCTTTTTCCCATCAGATAGAGGCTAACTTCCTTTCTCTATAATTGCTGTCAAAACTTCTCTGAAGCAGCATTTCCAACTAAGGTAAAGATCTCATCTTCAAACCTCTGTTTTATACTCCATCGGTCATAAGGTATGAAGTAGCGGAGAAGAAAACCTAACAAATATAAAATGGAAAAGAAAAGTAACTGGCCACTGTAATCCAATTCACAAATAACTGACAGCTAAAATTACACAAATTGGGCACCACTTTCCCACAATCTTCCAATGAAGGCAAGGACTAAGGACGAAGTTCAACATTTAGCCATTTGGTCTTCAAGTCAACTGTGTCTCCTCCAGTGGATAGAATAGAAGTGGGAGAAGGAAAGAGCCAGTGCAGCTACAGCTGCTTTAGGTAAGAGCTGTGCAGAGGCATGGCAACAGGACTTAGTTCATGGCTCGGCTTGTAGGCACTAGGAGTAGGTGGCCTGGTTGGAACCAGATTTGACAATGGTGATAACGCTGGCAGTTGCCACCTTCGCAGCAGTGCCATGAGCAGTGACTGTGCGGGCAAAGCCCTGCAGCGCCTCATACTTGCCACGCAGAGCGTCCAGCTCAAGGCGCATGGCAGCATTCTCCCGCGCTAGCTTATCCACTTCCCTTTCTAACTCTGTCTTTTGTTTCTGCAGCTCCTCCTTTTGACACACCCGCTTTACTCGGCAGCTGGCCGCATAGCCACGGTTCTTCAGAGTGCGCCGACGTTGTTTCAATCTTGCTACCTCCTCCTTGGACAGGCCTCTCAAATGGTGGTTAAGTTCCCGCACTGACAATCCCATTAGCTCCTCATCTGAAAGATGTGGTGTGTTCTCACCCATCTCCCGTTTGATCTGTTTGAGAAAAGGATCGAATAGTTGAGAATCAGATGCACAAGTATGGGAAAACAACAACAACATCTGGAAAGAGCAATGGGAGCCTAGAAGAATAAAATAACAACAACAGGGGAACAGTTTGTAGCGATATTATGTAGGCATTGTTATTTGTATATTTTTGTATATTTATTTTCTGCAATGTTTTTTGAATTAAGGTTTTTTCCCTTATACTGTAATAACTATATTATAAATTCCTCATAATAAAATTAATTGACTTTATTATAAGGTTTTGAAATGTGAAGATTTGACTAAGATCCTTAAATTATGTAACCAGGACTAGACACCAATGAACTCAATGGAATTTACTTCTCAGTAGAAGGGTTGTGTACTTAAATCAGTGTCAACTGAATCAATACAAGTTACCCATCAACTAAATAAGTAGGATCAAAGTATGACTAGCTCAGTCTGGATGTATTCCCATCACTTTGTTTCTTTAAAGACTTCTTTAATCTTCCATTTTATCACTGTTATTATTTCACAGCAGCAGAAATTACAACAAAATATAAAATTTTGCATTTCTTTTATGTATTCCCCCCCCCCAAATCTTCATGGTATTAACCCTTTGAACCAGTTCATCAATTAGTTTACAGAAATTGCATTCTATGTCAATTTCATATTTTTTTTCTTATAAAGTATTTTTGGAAGATGGAATGTCCTTTAGATTCAGAGGAAAAATCTAGAGGAGCAACACAAATATATCTAGTATTGGATCTCAAGTAGCTCTTTAGGAAAGAAGTATCATTGCAGAAGATACTCCATTTCTGGGATTAATCAGACAAATCTGATCCAGAGGGCATTCAAAAAGCAGGTTCCACGATGTAAATCTTAAAACTGATTTGATACAATCCTTTATTTATGGGATCACAGACCATTTACAGTGCAATCCTATGCAGACTATGTAGAAACAGAAGAAAAATTCTGTTTCCAAACTCTCAGTGGAGACAGTAACTACATACTGTACTTGAGAGGTTAGCTTTTGAGAACATCAAGATTATCGTATAACACTAAGTATAGCTCAATATTGGTGTAAGACACATGCAATATTTTCCTGCTGCAGTTCAGATAGTACTGGCTGCATTCCAGATCAATTTCTAAACACTTCTTATGAACAGAATTTGCCATATCTCTGCCTTGAGGTGTTTCTAAGCAAAAGTTAGTGAATCCACAATTGATTGTGCTGACTTTTCCAGCAGGAATAGCCATTCTTATTCAAATTGCTTTGGGGCAATAAATAATTAGAAGGAAGTGACCATTTGGCCAAATAATCCAACCGAGTTTGAGTTTCACACTTAAACTATATATGTCTTGAAACTATTTTGTTTAAACAGTAGACAATTTCTAATAGTGTCATGTAAACAACAGCACAATGTTCCTTTGCAGATCATGCATTGTTAAAAACAAAGTTATAACTGAATATTGTCATTATGATATTATCATAATTTCCTAATACCTGCTTAGTTGCAGGTCTTTTAACAAAATTCACCAGCTTCCGGACAATAATCGTTGGCTCCCTAAAATCCTTGGGGTGAGCACACCTATTAATGGCTGTTTCATACAAAATCTGTTCTAAATTAGTGTGTTGGTTTCCTCTTCTAGAAGGTGAAGCAGGTAAATACAGTTCCCAAAATTACTGCCCAGGATTTTTGTTTGGAAAAAACTTACAGCTAGAGACTGACAATGAACAATGCATTTCTTTACTCTAATATAAAGGAGGGGCTGGCTTTCCTTGGCAATTTCTGTGACTTCTCTACAGGACACACCTCCACCAGTCCTTACTTTACCTGCACACAATAATGGTTGCCTCTGTCCTCCAGGTTTGTGTTTAAAGAGCCATGGTGGCGCAGTGGTTAGAATGCAGTATTGCAGGCTAATTTTGCTGACTGCCAGCAATTCAGTTCTCACCAGATCAATTTTGACTCAGCCTTCCATCCTTCTGAGGTTGGTAAAATGAGAACCCACATTGTTGGGGGCAAAATACTGACTCTGTAAACCACTTAGAGAGGGCTGTAAAGCACTACGAAGCGCTATATAAGTCTAAGTGCTCTTGCTATTAAACAAACAATGTGACAATCTTAAGAATGGGGAGGCAATAGTTTCAATTTTTTTTGTTGTTTCTTCTCTTGGATACAAGCAGGGAAAATACTTATATGGAGAAGCAAGTGCCATTCTTCAAATATTTCTGAGAAAATTAATAGGGACCCAGCTTGCCAAAATGTGTTTGTGTATGCATATGTATGGCAAGAATTTATAGTTCACATTAACAAAGCCACATCAGTGCAATAACTCTCAGAGAAGAAAATTACATTAGGAAAGACACAGAACATCCTTCCCTTTTTGGCTCAATGTTACTAGAACCATTTGCAAATATGTGTCCATATGTGCTTCAGAAACTGTGTGGATTACAGAGTGGCTATTCTTTAAAAAGAAGTGCTGTATCAACTTATTGAAAATAATTTAATTCCATACAAATTTCCACACACGTTACACCATTTCTGAAAAGAGGGCGAGGCCAAAAGAGAAAGTGAACAACAACACAAGCAGGAAGAAAAAAATGGAGAAATGGAGGGAACCGAGAACAAGGAAATACAGGCACACCGAAGAGGGAAAGTGAAAGGTGGGGCTAGAAGGATTGTGAAGAAGATCAGGGGAAAGGAGATGTATATAAATTGTGCAGAAATTCTGTAAAATCTGTAAGGTTTACTTTTCTTCCCCTAAGAACTCTGGATGTTGTTTTTTTAATGCCAGATAATAATTACTGGTTTAAGTCATGATCATCGATCTGCTATAGCAGAATACCAGAGTTTTATGGAAGGGACATGAAATCTCTAGAAGACCTTCCAACTTGGCAAAAAATTACAGAGAGAAATGTTTTTTTCCAAATGGCTATGTCCTTACCTTTAGGGCTTTGGTTGACAAGCTGTCAGCTGACATTTTCTTGGGCGCTCCTGACAGTCCCCGAGAAACAGCCTGTAATTGAAAAGAGAGAGAGAGAAAGAGATCTATGATTGCTATTCATTTTTCAAGATTGTTGTTATTTAAAGCTTGTCCACGTGCAGATTGTGTCTTTCACAGAATTTCCCTTCCTTTTCATCTGTCCGGGTCTTCCAGTCTCATTTTCCCACTATCCATTCTACCCAGCTGGCTTTTTTAAAAAAATAAATAAATCCTGGAGTCAGTTCCTTACTTCAGCAGGTGCAACCAAGATCTGAAAGTGCTGACCCAGCATCTAAATGATCTTGTGTTTTTAAAAAAATAAATACATTTTTAATGCTTTTAATTTCCCCCAGAGCAGTGCTTTTCAAACTCGGCAACTTTAAGATGTGTGGATACCGTCTCCCAGAATTCTAAGCCCGAAATGAAAGTTTTTGCACAGAACAGCCTACCTAGCCACCCAAGCAAAATATGAGGTATCTCCAGTACATCCTCTCCTCCACTGCATAGTGACTATAATGGACATGCTCTGCAGTTGCCGGAAACACAGAAGGGCAAGCATTTCCTGAGGAGAAGGAAACTGAACAGTGGAGAGCCAGCTGACGGGCGTGTCTCTGAAATGGCAGGGCCTAAAAGGAGACACGAGGGAGGGAATAAGAGCAATACATTTTGGTCTTTGGCAACACAAGAACTTCAGTCCACTGGGGATGGGGGGAAACCTAAGGGTGACTAATAAGCTAAACTCTTACATCCCAAAGAGCAGATGGATGTCAACCGTCACTACTAAGAATTATGCATTACAACAGTGTTTGGAAAACACTGCATTAGAGAGTTGTGTCTGCAGTAAGATACATCTATACAACCTGTGGATCAACTGTTCTCCTCAAAAATTGGAATTATCCTCAGTTTATATCCTTTTTACACTGCCATACTTGTGATTAAAAAAGGATTCTTATATAGTTAGGCCAATGGTAGCATCTGGTATCTAGGAGGAGTATGGCCCATAATTATATTTGGGGGGTTTTTTCTTTCTTTTTTTCCCTCAGACTTGGCCCACTAGAAATACCTGGTGGCTGAATCTAGTTGTTCTTTTCATTTTGCACAACAGTACTGTGAGGACAGCAAACCATTAAAAGAGTCTTTTAATTAAATTCTGGCATTCAACACATGACATAACATACAATGCATGTTAAAAAAATTATCCCAGAGGAGCTGTGTCCCAGGATGGTCCAGCAACAATCTACAGATACATTAATGTTTAGATGGAGACCTTCCAAAGCACCTTAAGTAGAAGTAGTGTATAAAATTGAGGACAAATATATATATATACAACTTTCCATCCTTTCCTACCATGCTTTCTCTTCTTTTCTTTAACAATCCTGGCATTTTTCTGATAGTTCATGAATGAAGGGGACATCTTGCGGACATTTGCCTTGTTGTCATTCTTCTTTGGAAAACTGACCTCTAATACAACTGTGCTATGTAGAGCTTTTGGCAACTAGCAGTCACAACATTGCATTTTATTTTTGGAAGTCTTCTGGAAATAATATGTGAAGCTCAGACTATGGTAAGTCTTTTATACTTCACTAAATTATTATTTCACTTCAGCTGCAAGAGCTGAGAATTTGTTGTTCTACAGATGTCCCTGAATTGCAGTTTTCAGCATTCTTTAGAACTGCCTCTGAGGTCCCTGGGAATTGTAGTTCAGCAATGGCAGACAGCAAGGAGATTCTATTCTCCTAATACAGAGTTTCTTAATCTTAGCAGCTTTAAGATGTGTGGACCACAACTGCCAGAATTCCCCAGTGTTAAGAAGCACTGCCCTAATACTTCATTTCATCATGTATGTATTGGTATCTTATAGCCATCTTTGTCCTGAGAATAAGTTTGCTCAAATGTGTTACTATGTTTAAGGATTATGCCCTCCATGTTGCTGAGCTCTTGAGAATATGGATAGCACAAATGAATTTTACTTTATAATAGTACTACCCAATAACGTGGCTTCGCCCGGGTATTTATGACAATGCTGCAGCCTACAATTACCAGCATTCTTTGCCCGATTTGCATGCCTTGCCTCTATTGGCTGGAGACCCTCCAATTTGCATGCCTTGCCTGGTAACCACATGTGCAGTAGAGCTTGGCAGTGAAATGTCCACTTCAGCACCCTTTTTGGGGGAAAGACCCCTCAAAGGCTTTCATGACACACACACCCCCCAGTGCTAATCTCGCAACGCCAAGGTATATATGTGCCAAGTTTGTGTGAGATTGGTTGCTCCATGTAGGAGCGTATAGAGCACACACATACACATACACTTCACCACACTTCTGTTTTATATATATAGATGCTCTCATGCAAGTAGTTCTAGTACTGTTAATTTTCTTTGAAGTTCCCAATCCAGAAGTGTTGGATTAAAGCTCACATCTATGCTATGGGAAATATAATCTAGTTGGTAGAAGGCTAAATTTCAGTTTGCATAAACTATTAATATATGGGATTTGAAGATACCCAAATCTTTGAAGACATTCAAATGTAAAGCCCAGGATATTAGAGTGCAAAGATCAGACCAGACTGATATATCTGGTGAGCTCTTGATGATTTTGGAAAAGCTATTGTTCCAGCCTAATTCTTCCAAGATTTGAAATGATGTTAAATGTGAGAGATATATTGCCCTAAATTATTTTATTATTTTAAAGTATTATGATGTGGCAGGAAATTATTTCAGAGTCATGAGGGTGGTTAGATATCCTTTGTTAATTATCATCTATTTAACTCTTTTAGGAAACTTTGAATGGGAGCTGCCCAGAGTTGGTTATACAATGGGGGCTACATATATTATAATATTTTAAATAAATGAAACAAATTCAAATTGATAAATATTTTGTACTTTTATCTACTCCTCCAGAATCTCAATTCTTCACACTAATGAAAATCCAATTATCACTAAAACGTTTAACATTTACTTTCAGATATCGATGTGATATTTATTCTCAGTCCAGGATTTGAGGATGTGAATGGAAATGGAAAAGTACAGAATAAGTAAGAACAGCCTTAGGTAACACCGAAATGTTTAAGGGAGATGTAGGGTATTTTTTTTTAATCTCTCAGAAAATACAAAAACTTGATATCTCAACTTCAATCTCTGAAGTCAGGATTTCTAATCTTCTCATTCACCTCACAGGCTTTCTAGGGTACCAGGGATAAAATTTGAAGCATAAAATCATATGTATATTTTTCAATCATCTGCAGTGATTTCCTAGAATTAGGTTACCACACTTATAGATTTCAGAGTAAAGCATAGAATTCATGGTTCACAACATGAGAGATGGCCAGAGACTATGAGCACATCAAGGAAAGTTGTGCTTTCTTTCAAAGACATTCAGAATTCAAGCAGTACTTTTTTTAATTTCATCCTCTGGTCAAAATTAAGTGTTTACGTGCCAGTAGTCATTTGGCTACAAATCTAAATAGTTAGTGCTGAGATCACATTCATATACTTGTCTCATTGGGAAGCTTAATTTTTCCTCCTGAAATTGGCAGTACTATTACATAGAAACAAAAACAATCCTTCAGCAATCTTAAAGGCTGATCTTTATTATGGGATGAGGTATAGTTACTGTAATAGATTTACATGGTTGCCCCACTGGAAATCATGAGTATTCTTTTGGCCCCCTCCTTCAGAGAAAGAGCTTATGACTAGAGAGCTAATAATGCTATCATATTCTTAATAAAACTACCTTGGTTGAAATACAAGTGAACTGAATATTATACCTCCCATTTTTAAAATATCTTCCCCTAAATTCCCCTACTTGCAAAGCAATACTAGGGATGATATAGTACAATAGAAACAAATATCTAACCTTATTAAAACATGCCTTAAGAGTATAATCACCCTTTTTCATCTCTAGAAAAACATGGTTTAATTAACAATAGTTTATTAAGCAAGACCTTGACAAAGACCTACTTTTAAACCTAGCCCAAATAATTTATTTGCTTCTTTCCCATAGCCTCAAATGTCTTATAGATGAATTTACTAATTTTTCACACGTAGTTAACTACAACCAAGGGGTAAGGTTTCTTACTTCTAGTCTTGAACCAATTTAATTTTATATGCTTATATATAATTTCTCAGCCTTCTCGTACCATCAGGACAGGATGGGCTATTCCTTTCAATGTGTTTCTAAAACCCCATGGTCAATGAAGGAGAGAAAAAAACCTATCTCATTGGAAATCAGCAGAAAGAGAAATGTGTTACCATCTCTACTGTGCCTTCCATTACTGGAAGTAGAATCCAGACTGTGAAGTATCCAGGCAGATATACAGACCTTGTTATCCAAAAACCTTGTAGAACTGATAAGACAAATTGCAAGAAATTCCACCATGAAATTCAATGATGAAAAAAGTAAGGTTCTACATTTAGGCAAGAAAAACCAAATGCGCAGGTAGAGTATAGGTGGTACCATGCTCAATAGTAGTAACTGTGAGAGAGATCTTAAAGTCCTAGTGGACAACCACTTAAATATGAGCCAGCAGGTGCTACAGCTGCCAAAAAAAGTCAACACAGTTTTAAGCTGCATTAACAGAGGGACAGAATCAAGATCATGTGATTCTCACACTTGGAATACTGCATCTAGTTTTGGTCGCCACAATGTAAAAAAGATGTTGAATTGGGTATGTCTAGTTTAATGAAAAGAAGGCCTAGGGGTGACATGATAGCAGTGTTTGATATCTCAGGGGTTGCCACAAAGAAGAAGGAGTCAAGCTATTCTCCAAAGCACCTGAAGGCAGGACAAGAAGCAATCTATGGAAACTAATCAAGGAGAGAAGCAACCTAGAACTAAGGAGAAATTTCCTGACAGGTAGAACAATTGACCAGTGGAACAATTGCCTCCAGAAGTTGTGAATTCTCCAACACTGCAAGTTTTTAAGAAGAGACTGTGCAACCATTTGTTTGAAATGGTATAGGGTTTCCTGCCTGAGCAGGGGTTGGACTAGAAGACCTCCAAGATCCCTTCCAACTCTATTATTCCATTCCATAACAGGTCAGGTCAAGGAATTGATGAGAAAGTGGGTTGTTCCAGAAACATGGATGACTTAAAAACTGCATGAATGGCACTGAAGAGATCCCCAAATTTGTACAGTCTGGTGCTCCAAGTGATGCAAAGCACACATTGGACTGTAATACTGACAGCATTTTTGGAGACCATCAAGCTTTTATCCTTTGCTTATCCTCAAAGAAAAATTGCACCATATCATCTTGGGTGAAGATTCTCTTAAAGTAAAATCAGATTGTCTAGGGCAGTGTTTCTCAACCTTGGCAGTTTGAAGATGCGTGGACTCCAACTCCCAGAATTCCCCAGCCAGCGTTCTGGGAGTTGAAGTCCACACATCTT
>JANHFR010002877.1:15685-27426 GCA_032468015.1 Mimophis mahfalensis | reverse complement strand
GCCTTCCATCCTTTCGAGGTAGGTAAAATGAGGACCCAGATTGTGGGGGCAATAAGCTGAATGTGTAAAATGCCGCTGGGGGGGGGGGCGAGAGCCCTAATGAGCAGGCATACACATGGAATGAGGGCTGTTGTTAAAACACATTGTAAGCCGCCCTGAGTCTTTGGAGAAGGGCGGGATATAAATGGGATTAAAATAAAAATAAATAAAAATAAATTAGTCAAGGATCCACCCCAAGCTTCAGCAAAGAACTACCTCCACCTCCCCCCACCTGCCTATCTCAGCTACCCCACCGCACTTCTGTCCTTTTGGCTCCCTTGTACCCTCCTTTGCAGGAAGGCAAGCAGTCCCAGAACTGCACAGTTCTGGGGTTGTTTTCTCCAAAGGGGGGCAGGGGGCAAAAAGCAGCACTAAAACCAGAGGTGGTATTCAGCCAGTTCTGACAGGTTCGGGAGAACCGGTAGCAATAATTTTGATTGGTTCAGAGAACTGGCAAATGCCACCTCTAATTGGCCCCACCCCTCCTTGCCCCGTCCCTTCCAGGAGTCTCCATGCACCCCTATTTGGCTGCCAGGAGGTTTCAGGGAGGTTTTCTAGGCCAAAAATGAGACATGGGTGGTGCGGCGCTGCTCCCCTATGTCCCTATTTGGCTGCCAGAAGGCTTCAGGGTGGCTTTCTAGGCAAAAAATGGGGCACGGGGGTGCAGGTGCCCACCCAGTCACATGACCTGCATAGCCACACCCACCAAGCCACACCCACTGAGCCACGCTCACAGAACCAGTAGCAAAAAAAATTGAATCCCACCACTGCCTAAAACCACAGTGCAGAGCACAGCCTCACCCCTGAAGGGCTTCCTGCAAAGCCTCATGAAGAGTTTGTGAGGCTTTGCAGGTACATTTCCAACACAAACTGTAGAGTGCACACTGTGCCTCCGGGAAGGCTGTGTCATTCCGGACATCTCTGCTGCCACCCCAAACAGCATCTCCCATACAGTCTCCACATTTGCTTGGGGAGCCACCACTGGCTCCCTGGCCTCACGCAGAGATTGAGAGTACCACACCTCACTATCCTGCAGCCTTTTCCTGGCCAGGCCTGGCAAGCTCCGTTTGGCAGACCAGGGACTGGTACCCGACTGTACTCACTGTATGCATCCCAGGATTAAGCCCTCACCCAGCTCCGATTCTGGGTCAGCGTCAGGAGGAAGAAAGCAGTGAAAGTAAGTGAGGGCAATGATGGTGGCAGAGTGCAGCACCCCCAAAAGGCAGATGGAGGAATTGAAACACCCCTATGAAGGAGGATAGGCAGATGGGGGCATTGAAACACCCCTGTGGTTGTAAGTGCCTATATACTATTGTAACATTGGGCACCGGTCGTAAGTCCCTTCGTGTAGTGCTGTTGTAACACTGAAGGGCTGCTGAATGAACAGATACAAATCAAGGACTACCTGTATATAAGACTCAGTGAAGATCTATTATATTTGCTTTCATTATGCAGGTAGTCCTTGACTTACAACCATTTGTTTAATGACCAGTTGGAGTTAAAATGGCACGGAAAAAAAGAATTTATGACCAGTTCTTGCACTTAGGATCATTGCAGGATTCCCCACGATCACATGATCAAAGTTTGTTTGGCAACTGGCATGTATTTAGATCAGTTGCAGCATCCTGCAGTCACATGATCACCATTTGTGACCTTCCTGGCCAGCTTCCAACAAGCAAAGTCAATGAAGGAAGTTGGAGTCACGTAAGAACCATGTGATTCTTTTAAACATCTTCACTTATTCATTTAATTGTGGCAAAAAAGATCATAAAATCAGTCTTGATTTACTTCACAACTATCTTGTTTAACGATGAAAATTCTGATTCCAATTGTGGTCTTGGTGAAGGACTCCCTGTATTCAATTAGCATTTGCTAAAGGCACTATCACTGTTGTGAGAAAGCAAGAAAATTGATTTCCAGATCCCTGGGTGGCCTGGAGTAATTTGTTATGACTGGTGTGAACTGAAACAACACCAGATATATGAAATCTGATGTGCTTGAAAGTAAACTAGAAAAAGCTGAAGAGTAAGATGAGACTTTTATGTACATTCTGAAGTTCATTGTACACAGAAACTACCGCATTCCTTCACCAGATTAATACTGAGGTCTGAAATAATCTCTAAAATTATTTGAAACTTTGTGTTTTACTTTTTCCTATACTATCAGTAATGCCTTCCTAAAATGGTGTCTCTGGAAATATCCATGTAATTTGTTTCTCCCATACCAAATAAACGAATGCCACCCCAATTGGAAGTCATGCCCTTCTATAGTTAGATTTTTTTTGTTTCTCAGTGTTATCCACTCTTTTATTCAAGTAAGCGCTATCCTTCAGTTTTTCAAGAAGAATTTGTTATATACTTTTTGCTGATCTAAATATTCAGAGTTAAAGTGGCTGTATGAGCATCAGGGAAAAAACACACAACCAAACTGGAGAAGGGGGGAGAGGAGGAGTGCATAATAAATAATGGAGATTTTTAATTAAAAATGCATGTGAGCGTGATGCAGCATTGGACTAGGGCTGCGAAACTCCACTTTCACTCTCAGTCATGAAAACTTACTAAGTTCATCCCTCAGTTCAACTTAGTCATGAAAACTTACTAAGTTTATCCCTCAAGAAAACTTAGTAAGTTTTCTAAGTTCATCCCTCAGTTCAAGTACTTGCACAATGGTTCTGAGTAGAACATAAAAACAGATATCAGGTGCATCCACAGGGGTTGAAGTGCTATGAGAGCTCAAGGAAGAAAGGTGGAATGTATAATGTAATCTATAAATGCATTTAAAAAAATCACCTCTAATGTTCACACAACCCAGAAGTTACATTTAATAACAAACGAATCTAGTAAGTAACTAAATATAAAAATAATGCATACAATTACTATTTCAATAGCAATATAGTATCTCTGACTACAGCAGAGAAAAATGTAATGAAGCGAATGTTGTATCAATTAATCTGTGTTATGTCCAGGGGCTGTTGTTGTGCCATCTGTTCAGTAAAAGTCCTTCGTCTTCACCTGGTTTTCTTTGAACCAGATTTGAACTCAGCAGTCCTAGATTCCTCTGAGGCACATCAAAGTCTTTTGGTGAAGTAGGGTATCTGAGTATTCTAAGAAGTTTACTACAGTACTTAAAGATGAAGAAGTCATCCCTGTAGTTCATAACTTCAGGATAGCTTAAAGTGGAAGAGGACATGATAGGGCCAAACTGCTAACAGCTTTAAAGGCCAAAATCACTACACTGAACTGTACCCAGCACCCTAGAAAAAAAAAATCCCAAAGTAATGCTGTAATGAAATATTGTGATCAGACAGCAGCGAAAGACCGGACCAATGTTTTTCTCAAAACAATAAGTGTAGCTTCAAGTGTCTTGCTTCAGAACAGATATTTCTACAGTATAAAATGGAGGACCTTTAGTTATAATCAATTAATTATAATTTAATACTATAATTATATAATAATATAACTGAATAATTATAATCAATTAATATTGGTATAACCACTACACTACTGGGTCACTGTCTTAGAGATAGAGTCTCTTTTCTTAAACAGAAACACGGAATAACCAAGGATAGACAAAAAGAAGAAGTGGGAGCAGGTGTGACTTCCCGCTGGCTTCCCCACTGAGTTTCTTCATGGGAATTCTGCAGGGAGCATCAGAAATCTTCCCTTTCTAGCAGACAGCTAAGTGGCTGCTGGAGATGGGGGAAGGTGCAAGAGATTGCAAGACTTGCTGGAAAACTGTTATAGAACCCTGAAAACAAAGATGACCTGACCGCAACAGCAGCCAGTAGTATTGAAGAAGCCACAATTTCCCCAAATTTCATTCCCTTAGGAATGATGGGTCCCAGAATTTAGATACTTTCTGTAAATTAAACCATTTTAGATAACCTTATTTCAACAGTTGCCTTCTAGTGCAACATTTCACCCAGTTAAAGGTCATGATGAGAATTCTAGTAGCATATAGATAGATTGGATTTGTACTACTACTAAATTCCAAAATATATCAGATTGCACTGTTGGAATTTCATCTTTTAAAGCAGGTGATGGGAAACTCTTAAAATGTTTGAATAGCTCAAGCCTTGGCACTTGGATAGATCTGTTTGAGTCTACCTTTTCTAATGTTGGAGTACAGTACATCAGTAGCTAGTATGCAATGCTTTACAAAGAGGTCTGTTGTCTTTTACAGCCTCAGAAACAATGTTCAATGTCACAAAGCAAGAACAGGAATATTGTGTAGGTAAACATCTAATATTCGAAATTTGCACCCAGACCTGCCTCACCTCTAGCCATGGCTAAGAAAATGTTGCTATTTAAACTCAACCAACAGGTTCCATTTCTTCATACCAAACCAAACAACTTTGTTTTGTTTTTCAAATGCTCAGCTTCATTCTTATGTAACAGCAACATAAAGTTAAACGTAGGAATATGTGCAAGTAAACTCTGGCTTTTTTAAAGGATGAAGGCGAGGTTATAACTCTTTAGCTGTATGCATTAAAAGCTGGAGATGCTGTAATTTTCATGACTAATAATAGTCACTAAAATGAGTAAGAATCACCACACCATATATAATTATGCAACTCAGAATCATCTGTGTGTAGGAAATTATTTTTTTATCACACTGATTAACAGAACAAACAAAAGCTATCTAAATGGTGCCCATTGATACTAAATTGAATAAAATATTAAATATATACTGCATGATTTTTAAAACAGAGTTTGTGGAGTAAGGCTACATTTAGACATCACTGTAAGATTTATACATGCACATACATTATATCACAATGGGTGCATAACAGAACACAAACTATGTTATATACCGCGTGAACCCAAGCTAAATCTTTAACAATGTTGCTGGATTAATGTTTTTGTAACAAAGTATTCAAAATTGTAGAATCTACAATTTTAAATTCAAAATTGTAGAATTTATCACTGATAATCACACTGATAGAGATATAAAGACATCTCTGCAAAATTGGTGACAAAGTTCTATCTACTTATCTGCCTACTACAGTAGACAACCAATTCCTGTGGGAAGTACATTCTCTTGTTCAACAACCTTAACAATAAGAACTGGGTTTACAAAACATTCTACTCTGAAAGGTGATTGGATATTTTATCATGAGACCTGAACCAAACTAATTAGTCTATGACTTCATTATCATGCATTAATGTGTTGTAAAATATAACCTTTGATTTTGGAAATATATAGGCACAGTTTATAACCATACCCTCAATAAATGTGAGGTTCTTACCAATAAAAATCCAAGACTTTCATTAGATTTTTTTTCAATGTTCAATTGCAAGTGCAGCTATTCATGAGTTAATTTAATGTAATGAGATAGTTTACAGACATTTTTGTTTCTCCTCCAATGTACCAGTTTCATGAAGGCAAAATACTGTACACTTTTTAAAATTTCCAATCTTTATCACATCAAGATAATTAGAAGTATAAACCCAGGTACTCTTCAGGTTTTTGAAAAAAAAAATCTACTAAAAGTTAATTTACAGTCAAATGTTTTACTATACTTCACTTTATTGTACTTTGCATATTTTTTTTACAAGACCCTCCAACAGCAAAAAGATTATGACTCACTGAAGGCTCAGTTGATAATTGCCATTCATTAGCAATAAAATATTTTTAATTAAGAAATCTACATCTTTTTATAGTGAACACTTTATGGACTACAGTAATATAGATATCACCTTTATATGCACTGGGAAATAAAAATATTAGCAGGACTACTTTACTGTGATATTGACTTTATTGTAGGGGTCTGAAGCAAAATCTGCTATATTTCTGAAGTATGCCTGTGATAGTTCAGCAATAATATGATTAAATTAAGAGTCCCCAAATGATTAGTTTAATCAGGCAACTATTTTCTTCCCTACCAGAGAAATCAGATGCCTTCAGAAAAGATTATAAATTCAAAAGCCTCCTTTTGAGCACACCATACTCAACAGTGTATGGCCATTAGTAACTGATACTCCAGTTGACTGCGGTTAAATTATTTTCAAGGTTTCCATTTCTCAAAACTGCTGAACAGACCCTTGCTTTGGCTGAAGCTCTATCCATATATTTCGCTTTGCAGCATTTTAGAAGTCTTTTTTGCCAGTGTTTTTTATAGGTAGTCCTTGACTTACAACCACAATTGAACGCAACATTTCTGTTGCTAAGTAAAGCATCGAGTTTTACCACCATTTTCCGACCTTTCTTGCCACAGTTGTTAGTGGGGATGCTCACTTTTTTCAGTGCTGTTAACTTTGAATGGTCACTAAATAAATTGTTGTAAGTCGAGGACTACCTGTAACTATCCATAAACAATGCTATAGTGCCTTTATCCCAAACCAGTTTTAGCCTGTCTCTCAGTCTCCCGTTAGCAGTGATAGCAGATATTGCATTCAGTGGAATTTAGGCTTTGAAACGTCTTTCATTCTGCGAGTCTTTATTATGCATCTTCCCATTGTAATCCTCTGTATACATTTTCTCCCATGCTTCTGGTCCTGAATATGCTTATTATTTGCTCTCGACTCAACGCCAACGTTGCGATACCATAAACACGGACACTGGGTAAAATAGAAGCGATACTCCACGCCCTAAAGCCCCCCACTGTACAAACATGGCGGCTTCGGTTTTACAATATTAAACTAACATCCGCCCGGCAGAAAGATGGCTGATTTGCCTCCTACGTCAAGGCGTAATGGTCGTTCGTGCGTGATCACGTCGCCCTCTTAAGAAGATCCTGTGAGTCAACAACGAGGCGGCAGTTCGTGATTGGTAAAGGCGCAATCACGTGAGGCAACCGGTACTTTGTTGGCGGAAATAGCTGGGTGAATAATAGCTAAGTAGGAGGTGAGTATCTTTGAGCCCAGCAGCAGAGCGTAGGAATTTAGCTCAGACTAGTTTTCGCATATTAATCCTGGTTTCCTCCCAACTTTACTTTTAAAAATCCTCCAAAGAAGGCCTTTTGCCGTTAAGAAAAAGAAAATTGTGTTAACCTATTGCAGATTATCCAAAGATGCCTCCATGGACTTGAATCCGTTTTTTGTTTCTGGGGTTGGAGAATTATAATACTTCGATATATATCGATTACCGACAGTGCGGGTTTATCTCCCGCAGGATAGGGTTGCTTCTTCGTAATTTTACAATCGGCAGCCACTCTGGGGATGGGGACTTCCAGTTTAACCACAACGAAAGCTCTGGAAGTGCAAAGTTTTTGTCTCCTGCAAAATCTTAAAGAAAAAAGAATGATGCCCAGAAAAAGGGTGATTTCTACATAAAACTTCATCGATTGTATTTTTGCTAGAAATTGGGTTATTTGGTTGGCTTGGTGAGCTATATGAATCTAGTTAATTGTTTTTTGAATAAACAAATTTTATTGCTTCAAGGGCTTTTAATCGACTTCAATCATTTCAATGGTAAGCACAGGTCACTTAACTGGAGGAAAACGAGGCTTAGTATTTCCCCCGCCTTTGTTTGAAAGGCTAAAAGTATGGTAAAAAGCACCTGACTGAATAGTTAAAATTTTATACTGATAATCACTGTTGCCATATATATCAGACTTTTCAAAATTAATTTAGGAACATGTGCATTTGCTTCATTAAACAAGAGTTAGATAATTAATTTCATATTGAGGAAATTTGTAAGAACTTTCTTTTTAAAAAGCAACATAGAAAGGATTGTTATTTTAATGGGTTCTGAAAGCGTTTAGTAAAAAAAAAAAGATTTTGTATAATGGTACATACAGAGTACCACTAAATTCAACAATGAGGACATATGGCTATCCTGATGTGGAAAGTTTTCTGTTTGGTTCCATGGTAGTCCTTTTAACGTGAAGAGCCATTTTCTGAGTTACCATAATAAAAGCATCAATATAATTCAAAAACATGGAAATAAAGACAAATGGAAATATTTGTTATCATAATGTTCCTTAAATGCTTTCCCCTGTTCCATTGTGACGCAATAATAATCTTCCCCTAAAAAGATGCAAGGTTGATTAGTAAAGAAATGCTACTCTAAAAATTCCAAGTTTAGCTTTCAAGACTTTGCTGCTTTTTAAAAATGTTATTGAATTAGATTTCACTTCTCCTTTTCTCGTGTATATTTTTATAGAGTGAATGAAAGATTTCTATATTTTTTATGGTCTTGTGAAAGAAAAACCATAAAAAGAAGTCTGAATAAATAATTGGCACACTTGTTTTTGTCATTGATTTGTATACTCAAAACAAATCTGTAATATGAATCCTTGGCACAAAATCATTTAAAAAGGGATACAAGTCCAGCATAGATTATGTTATGTTATACACTGCAAATAAATATACAGTGCTGAATTTGTTCAAATATACTAGAGATTGTATACAGCTTCCCAATGTTCGCATACCAAGGAAATGTATTTATGTATAAATCAAGATTATTTTACACTTTTTGTTACAAAAATATTTACCCTGAAAATTAATAGAAGAAAGTAGAACATAATTATACAAATAGTAACTACAGCAACCCAATCTATCTTTAACATTATTTCAAATAGCATATAATCTGCCACAATATTTTTGGTTCAAAATTTACCATAAGAAAACACTCAGATTATGTCTCTTAAACAGTAACATCTACTGCATGCTTCTATCTTTTCATAATGAAAAACTGACATGCGAAAAAATGCACTGATAAAAGTCATTGCACTGGAGAGTAATTTTGTGGAAAGTTTACTCCCATGGAAATGAGAAAGGAAGACCTTCACCAGTTGAATGGCAGAATGATTATGTAGAGTGGGGGTGTCAAACTCTCCACGTCACGTTGCCATCACATAACATAACACAACATTTTTCCCCTGCATGGACTTGGGGTGGGTGTAGCTTGTGTGTGACACATCCGTCCCATGGACCGCTAGTTTGACACCCCTGCTGTAGAGTATAATGCAAGTAGAATAGATATGCTTTCTACAAACTAAATCCTCCAAAGCTAAAACAGAGCCCCGAAGTATCAGTACTGATATTTTCATTGCAAATAGCCAGTGCAATGAATCACAAAATATTTAATCTGTCCAATGTAGTTTGAATTACAGATTACTGACATTGTAGTCAATATTTTCCATCTTAAAATCAAGTTAATATATTAATCTCTCTTAAAAAGGGTTTGCCTTTGGAACCAAACTTAGATTTGTAACAGATGCAAGGATATTAAGTAAACTTTTTTTTTAAGTAAATTCTATTCAATGTAGACTTGTAATGTGGAAATAGAGTTATAAGACAAACTGTCATGTTTTTTTAAGAAGACTGATCATAAAAGACAATTTTTCAGCCTGTTGGTCTCTGGTCCTCTTGTTTTGATTACTTAGTTGCTTCAACATTGGATGAATTTCATAGTAGATATGTCTAACCAGAGTCTGCTTGTTTGTTTGCTTATTTATTTGTATCTGTTTATTTTTGGCAAATAGCTCAAGACGGAAAACACACACAATACTCCCTTTTCTCCTATTTCCTCCATAACAACAACTCTCTGAGGTGAGTTGGGCTAAGAGAGAATGACTGACCCAAAATCACTCAGCTGGCTTTCTTCCCTAAAGTAGGATTAGAACTCACAGGTTCCTGGCTTCTAGCGTGGTGACCTAACCACTAAACCAGACTGGCTCCCCAGTTTGTATTCCCCAATCCAGTGAACATAAGTAGTGAGCTCCAGACAAGTAAGGTTGATCCATTTTCCATCATTACATACTGCAGTAACTGATGGGAATAAGGAAATGGTTATGCTAAATCACAGTTAGTGGATGTCCATGATAATGTGGGAATAAAGAATTTTTCTTTGTTGCCAGAGTATTGAAAGAAGATTGTTTAGGACATACTTTTGAGGCATGCAGTTCTTTGGACGACTTGTCCACACTCTGAACAATGTCACCCACTTGTTCACAAATCCTCACCGGGTAAAGGAGGTATCCCTGACAGAATATACTTCTCAGAACATTGTTAAACAAGATGATAGGATAATTCTGTATGAAAACAGTTCATCTCGATCCTGGGACTGTCTGCTTATTAACCCTCAGAATCAAACTTCTGCCTTACGGTAAGTAACAGATTTTTAATTAAAAAAATATTTTACCTTTTATCTGTTCATATGGAAGGTTGAGAACAGAGACATATGGAAGTTCTCAAGTCCTCTGAACAAAGATGTGAATGATGGCTTGGAAGGCATGTAAAGGAACAGAAATATGTTTCCCTTCTGTTTCTCGTTGCTGTAAGTGAGTGAGGGAATTGGCTTCATCTGCAGCTGACGCAGGAAAAAAACGATTTGTTCTTTTTGATAAAAGGTGGTTTGTTCTTTGCACACTTACAAAGAAATTAATATGTGCTTCAGCACTACTAGTTTCTTAGTGAGGTATTACATAATTTTGCAGTCCAATAACTTTAGGGATTATTTATATAGAAAATGTATTTTTTCTATCCTTTAGTAGGGGCTACATGTTGTGAAAGAATAAAGAAATAAAACATTTAAACTTCTGTTGCCATGTAATTTTCTCTTTATATTTGTGAATGATTATTCAGCTTCCTTGTTTCACATTCTTTAAGCTTATAATCAGTTCTTTATAATAAAGTCTATATGAAATAGATTATGGGGTGCCCCGATTTCTATTCTCCCAAACGTCAAGATTTGGGATGATTTTCTTCTTGTTTTGTTTTGTGACAGATGCATTGAAGTTTGTTAAAGCCATAGAAAGGTTATAAAAGATTATAAAAGTCCTAAAACCATTTCCTTTGTAGGCTTTTTCAAGTTGACAGTGAGCCAAGTGCACATGAATATTTTGATCTATATGCGAAACAGTTGCGTCCCTTCTATGAGAGCTATCGTGATCCTTTGCCTCTGGAAACTTTGCAGCAGCTGACGGACTGTTTGAGAAGCCACCCCAGCTGGTCACTAGCACACATAGCTGTAGAGACTGGACTTCTGGGAGGCCTCCGACACAATCTCATTCAGAGGTATGATGTGGAATGGGACTTTTGTACCACATTGATTGACATGGGCACAACCCCTCAAGCATCACCTGTGGAGTAATCAAATCTGAGCTGACTAATATCAGGAGAGATCGTAATGGTTTATAACTTGGTGATAATGTCAATGAGCCCACAACTACAGATAGTCCTCAACGTATAACCACAATTGAGCCCAACATTTCTGGTGCTGAGTGAGACATTAGTTAAGTGAATTTCGCCCCATTTTATGACCTTACTTGCCACAATTGTTAAGTGAATTACTAAGTAACATGGTTGTTAAGTGAATCTGGCTTCCCCGTTGACTTTGCTTGTTAGAAAATTGCAAAAGGGGTTCCCATGAGCCCAGGACACTGCAACCATCATAAATACGAATCAGTTGCCAATGTCTGAATTTTAATCATGTGACCATAGAGATGCTGCAGGGGATGTAAGTGTGAAAAACTGTCATAAGTCACTTTTTTTCAGTGCCATTGTAACTTTGAACAGTCACTTAAGATGTCTGTACGTTTATTGACTACCTGTACTGGGAAAACAAAAGATATTCCTACTGGAATCCTTGGTAAGGGAACTGAAAATAAAACAGCCAATATATAAATCTGGGGGAAAAAAAGAACTAAAATATAATTAATTAGAGCAGCTCCTCTCAAATAAAAAGCGACCGGGTTTGGGGGGGGGGCGGGGGGGGGGGGGGGGGGGGGGGGGGGGGGGGGGGGGGGGGGGGGG